>JAVXUP010002055.1:0-163513 GCA_033070095.1 Escallonia herrerae
AATAGTTCATTCGCTCTCGATAATTATTTTCCAATAGAGATCGTTGATGGTTGCAAGCGTTTTCTACTAAGCAAATCTGGTTTCCATGGCAAATAGTTTAATTCGCCGTTCTTAAACACGTTCGCAAGACAAATCGCGTATCCTGTAAATAGGGCGTATTCTTTTGTGTCGGCCTACTAGTACCGTATTGCTAGCACAATTTGAGGAGGCATGTACAGAACTTCCAACGACCGGTCACAAGTGTATTTATATGGTTGGTCATGTCTTAAATGGACATGCACTGCACAGTGTTTATATATCGGTGCATTGTGGTGGCAAAGGTTGTATGACATAAAAATATTCGCTGTCTACAGAGATAAGAGGAGAACATGTTGTCTGTACTCGTGTAGATGGAATAATGCGTATACACGCTTGGTAATTGGTCATGTTGTAGTAATCACGTGCGTTGACCACTGATCATTGTGTTATACATAGCATTCATCATAACATAAAATGTGTCTACCCCATCTCAGATTTAAAAGTAAATTTCATATAAGCATCTTAAGATCACTCCATACTACATGCAACGATAATGGCAGGAAACACTCTCCGCATAAACTGTAACCACCTTCATTCATCTTCATCAGACATTGGAGCATCAGAAATAGATCCAGTTTCATAGCTCATGTTCCAGTATGCTTGTGCTTCATTGTTGGACCCATCTGCATAGCTTTCACGCGCCATACGACGCAAGTTTTGCCTACTTTGATGAACTCTCATGTTATCGGTGATGAAATACTAATATTGTCGGTATAGATCATTCACATGTCTACTTTCGGGCTCACGAATTCAGACACCATCCTTATTGTGCGCGACGTTTCAATATGTGGCCTCCTACATATGTAATTACTTATGCGCACAAATTCTCGAATTATACACCTCTCTCCGAAATGCCTTTGTCCATTGTAGTCATTATACAACTGAGAAGAATGATGTGCTTTTCACTTTGGACAAAGGCACGTGGTTGATGTATCATTTCATTGGAAACGGCTTGGACTACCAATTAGAGTTCCCGTGATGAGTGACTTTATTAAAAAAAACACCTAACGTGTTGTCACTTTGATTGGCCTACTCTTGTCCGGATCTCAAACCAGAACTATACTACATGTGTGTACGCTAAAGCTGTATATATGCTTGTCATGCTCATGCCTTGTGAACACGCATAAGTTGTATGACAGGTCTTCTTGGTAGTTCTAATTATCGGCGACGTGAGAATGTGTGGTTGTTGTGTGAAAGAAACGACGACTACAGAGAAGTGAGGTACACGGATCCTAGAGAGTATTACGCTGGTTTACGAAGAGAATGGGCATATCGAGTAAATGAATCAGAAGCACTACACCAAGATCTCATCGCGCTAGGAGCACCTGTGCCGCACCGTCGTTCACTTAGTATGCCGTGTCCTAATGTTGCCAAGTGTAAGAAAGATGTGCGGCAAATTCGTATGGAGAATAACCGGATGTTGTTACGTAGAAAACGATTTTACATGCTTCAGCTTGCCGAAGAAATGGCAGAGGCTAGTGGCCGACCCTTCACTTCTAGCGAGAGAAACACTATTTTAACCAACGATCAGTACTTATCTGATGAATATATGTCAAATGAAGAGTGATATATATATATATATATATATATATATATATATATATATATATATATATATATATATCTTTCCACCATGTGTGTCTGGAAAATGAATGTTGAGCGTGAACATGTCATTGTTCACGCTGACCTCGCCCCTGCACAGCGTCTCTTGTTTTCAAGCATTTGCTCATGGAATAAGCCGGTGTCTACACATGGTGTCCTGTTTTCAAGCATCGGCTCACATATGTAAATCTCTTGTGGCTACACATGAGATCATCGTCGTTACGAGTGTGTTTTATAGCACCCACGTACCTTGCTTCTAGCTCTGTACTGTGGTCCCCATTTAACCGTTTCAAATCACTTACATTCTAATCTTCTTGGGTGTTGATGCTTAGGTAACCACGCTTGGAGTTTTGAAGAACCCATCAACATTAGAGGTATCGTCTCGTTTGACAGTAAACATTCTTATGTTTGTAAGGCGGTCGCTGGAACAACGTTATTGGCATGGCATCGTATTCAGTAATACTTGTTGTTTTATTATTATAGGGTTTAAAAATAGTGGCCTGTTCGTCTGAACTTGATGTTCTCTTTCGCGGTTTCACTCTTACAATTAGTTGGATCAAGCAAGGCTCAGTTGATAAATACCGTAACTTTAGATGCTACCAGATAATGAAAGGTATGAAATGTACACGAAACATAGCATTTGTTTCAGCATATTTACAAATAATTGAACACGCAGAAAAACGTATAAAGTCTATAGACCCTTAATGTTGCTTGCATCCATGATGTAAGTCCGAACATGAATGGCTGACACCACCCAATCAATGTCCTTTTAGATTGCACTAAGATATTGCTTTGCTTCTAGCTTATACAATCAACCTCACGCCTATGCACACAATACAAGTCCTGGTGCACAATATTTCAAGTCCTAAAGTACCGAATCTTGTCATTTTGTGCAATAAACCTGACTACGTACTGTGCCTATGCATTGTTTGTATTTCTATCCATATACAACTTTGTCTCTAGCTTCTGATTGGGCAGACTTGTTTCAATGGGTTTTGTGGTGGTGTGCAATAATGCAAGTTAACATCATCTGCTAAGGTTCTTCTCAGGTTGTGTGACTCTTCACCATTGTGTCATTCAACAGCATCTTTTGGGGTCAAGAAAAAAATCACCTATGACTCGGCTACAATACGCGGGCGATATTGGGTTCTGTTTTTTTGACTTTTTTCGTTACATAACATTGTGTTACCTATTGATGCTTCAATATTCAATCTTGTTTATTTTCATACGACCCCTTTGGACGTCGCGGTTAATATCGAACAACGTTATTTCGTAATAAAACTAATCATTTGTGGGTCTATCTCATTTTATATGTCTAATTTAAACAGTGTGAGCGAGAGAACATTACAGGTTTAAAAAGGTGTGTGACCACAGCTTAAATAACATTACTCCATTGTCTACTTCAATTGCATTCAAGAAGAAATCGAAGTTCTTAGCCAACTCTTCTATTGATGAGGGTCGTGTCTGACCACGCCCTCAATACAAGGCAAAGCCAAACTCGAATACCGGACAACGCTGTCGATAGCCATGTGTTCAAATGCGTGCACGTTCATGGTTGCAATCGTTATCTACTTACCAAATGGGGAACTAGTTTTTCACAGGGAATTCAGGCGATGGTTTTGAAAAGCGTTTGCAAGACATCTCGTGTTTCCTGAAGGGGAAATAGTCGATTCACATATATTAGTACTAGGTTGGCTTAATTGGCCTGAATAGGGTAAGTTGGTACACTTCCACTATTGCCAGAAACCCAGACAATGGATGTTACAGTTTTTTTTCGGTTTGTGTTACTATTCATTCACATGTCATGTGTTACTATTCATTCACATGTCATGTGCCCAAAAAAATTCATCCAGACAATGGAAGTGCTCGTCTAGTTTACGTGCGAATATTGGGGTCCCATGAACAATAAGGAAGCGGAAGTGTAGGCATAAACGGATCGTGGTGGCACCGGTCGGTTTGTGCGAAAACAACAGTCGGTTTCTGCAAAACCACCAGTCGGTTTCTGCAAATGTGCTTGTCGGATTGTGCGGATGCGCAAGTCAATTTATGCAAAACTTAGCATATGGGGCCCGGGCCCCGCAAGAAAAACAATCTCGGCGGGACCACTACATATGTGGAATGCCCTTGCGGGCCCCACGCAAACACATTGCCCTTGCACCTCTCGTGTTCACTGAGGGCTGTCAGTGTCCCCCGCTAGTATGCAAACTCGGTTTTACGAAATTACGTAACCTCTCCGCTAGGGCGCATCTTATCGCCCCGTTTCATCGTGGTTGTTTCGGCCATGAGGAGTCCGATGCCGGGTGGTTGATGTGCTTAGCGTGAATTTTCTAGGGAAGCGGAAGTGTAGACGCAAACGGATCATGGTGGCACTAGTCGGTTTCTGCAAAAACACCAGTCAGTTTATGCAAAACCACCAGTCGGTTTCTGCAAATATGCTCGTCGGATTGTGCGGATGCGCAAGTCAATTTATGCAAAACTTAGCATATGGGACCCAGGCCCCACAAGAAAAACGATCTCGGCGGGACCACTACATATGTGGAATGCCCTTGCAGGCCCTACGCAAACACATTGCCCTTGCACCTCTCATGTTCACTGAGGGCTGTCAGTGTCCCCCGCTAGTACGCGAACTCTGTTTTATGAAATTACGTAACCTCTCCGGTAGGGCGCATCTTATCGCCCCGTTTCATCGTGGTTGTTTCGGCCATGAGGATTCTGATGCGGGGTGGTTGATGTGTTTAGCGTGAATTTTCTAAGGAAGCGGAAGTGCAGACGCAAATGGATCGTGGTGGCACCAGTCGGTTTCTGCAAAAACACCAGTCGGTTTCTGCAAATGTGCTCGTCGGATTGTGCGGATGCGCAAGTCAATTTATGCAAAACTTACGGGGAGGAGCCCAGCTCCATTTCTTCTGGGTGGGAGCACTACGTACGTGGGATGACCGTGCGGAAACCACGGGCTAAGAGGAACATTGCCAAGGGGGTTGGGATTATTGATGGTTGTCAACATCCTACGTTTTGATGAGCATTCTTGCCAAGGGGGTTGGAAGCATTTACTGTGCTCCCCATTTTCCAACTGGCGCCCACTCTCACCTAAACATGATGTGATCAATCTGTGTAACTGTAACTTTTTGTCTATGTAACCATGCTTGGGATTTTTATGTATCCATTAAAAAATATTATTAGCGGGTTGCCAGTAAACACTCATATGTGTGTAAGACAGTTGCTGGAACAATAAAAAAATATGTGGCACTTCACCAGTAACCATGCTTGGGGTGCTCGGACATAAGCACTTCACCAACCAAAAAATATTAGTATTTTCTTCTGCACAGAAACGACTTGGGCATCGGCACATACTGACAAGCACCTTCGCGCAAAGTACTGGCGTTTCTGCAGAAAATGACTTGTGTCACATAAACCGTGTACAACCTTGGCGCGCAAGCACGCACGACATGACTATCCCGCAAGGTGCTCCACTTGTGCACGGTTTGATCATAGTTGAAGCTTGTCTTCATTCGCGCACAGGGAAAGCATGTCACTTTTTGGGATCCTTCGTGGTTTCTTGGCGTGGGCGGATTTCACAATCTATGTGGCATTGTGCCCCGCCACGTGCATACGAAAAGTAACCAATTTTTTTTATAGGGGAAGGGCTTATGTCCGAGCACCTCAAGGTTTCTTTTCGTATGCACATGGCGGGGCACGATACCACATAGATTGTGAAGTCCGCCGATGCCATGAAACCATGAGTAAGTCCCAAAACCTGACGTGCTTTGCCCATTTTGTGAACGAAGACAAGTTTCAAGACAAATCAAACCATGCATAAGTGGAGCACCTTGGGGGATAGTTAGGACATTTGCGCTTGCGCGCCAAGGTTGTACACGAATTAGCTGACACGAGTCATTTTCTGCAGAAGCGGTCATCCGTCTATACTCGTGTTGACTAGATAAACGACTACAGAAGCGGTCACTGATTTTTTGTTAGCATTTAATTTTTGCGGGCAATAATCCTTTTGTTTTTTTTAGAGTCCTGAATTCTGCATTTGATTCGGTAAAATCAGTAAAAAAAATCATTACACTGTCAACCTGAACTTGTCGGATCAAACAAAAAGCGGTTATTGCAATGGCACCACCAAATTTCATACACATGACGGCATGTACAATTAAATACAGTAGAAGTCTCGCAAGTTTATTCAACCAAAAGAATGATGCCTAACACTCTCTTCACTACTAATAAGAACTAAAAATACAATACACTACATAAACTTATTTATTTGCTGTTGTATCTGTCGTGCTTTCTTCATTGACTCGATGTTTGACCTCATGAAGTTGTTCCGTCTACATGATACTCGTAACCATCATCATCACCAATAACCAAGGGATTCTTTCCTATGCAATCACCATCCTTTCTCGTTTGTGCGAGTATAGACGGAGAAGATGGAGTAAGCCGAAAAGTCTTGGCACTCTCGCACCTCATAAGCCTTCTTTTCTTCTCACTCTTACGTCCTCTTGCCCGCGCGGTCATCAACTTTAGGCTCAAGTCCACGCTGCATGGAGCAAAAAAATTTAATTAACAAACTCATTGAGACAGCCAATGCGTGTTTATCAAAAAGGTAATTTATGGTAATATCCATAAATAAATCTGTGACCCCACGTATCAGCCTATAGAAGGACAATTGAACTTGTGCAATTATCAGCCAACAATAAGTACATGCAATACTCGAAAATACTAAATGGATTGCTTTCGACGTGCTCTGAGTATTTATCAGAGGATTACCGAAATTACAAAAAAAGTGAAGGTGATGACTAAGCTTGAAGCGATTTTCAACCACCTTTTACCTAACCAAGATATGAAAATCCGGACACAAGAGGCTGCTACAAGTCTAAAGTCAATAGTAACTGCACATGGCAGTCGCTATGAAATGCATGTTTAACCTAGATTACTCAAAATATAGTACAGTAACAGTTAAGTTGGTCCAAGACAGGCAATGGTGAATGAATTATTTAAGTAAGCTTCAACCAGGAGTAAACACATTCTTCGATATTATAGCAAGAGATAGCAGGCGTGTATAGCGACCAGTGATGACAGCAGTAACAAAAGTAGTCACTAATGGCCTAATTTAGCGATCGCCATTCTAGCAGTCGGACGCTAAAGGCCTAATCTCTGAACAAGGGGATTAATTATTTTGCGAACACAGACATGCTTCAAGACACGCAAACTCTGCATGAGTGGAGGTTGTTGGTGATATAAGTCGTTTAACGCGTAAGAAATGCAGGTACATTTATTGCGAGGGTGGTTTTGGGTTGTGCAAATCCCGAAGTCGTTTCTCCTATTCCAACCGATGCATAAATGATAACTAGAAAAGTAGTAGGAATGACAAGCATCTCCGCACATCTGTACTTGCATTCTTGCAGAAACTGACTTGTGTCAATGTACTTCTCCACCTTATTAGCATTTTGTGCAGAAAATCAAGGCGTTTATATTCTTGCAACCAATGCAAATAAAAACTTTGCCTGAAGTTTTTTATTCAGCAAAACAGCAGTATAGGAATGATCATTGCACAGATAGAGGGGACACTACAACAAAATCTGACTATAAGGACGCCTCCTAGCGTCCTTACAAGTATCATAAAAGGACGCTTTTGACATAAGGGCGCTTTGAAAGGCGCCGTAACGCCGCCCTATTAAAGGCCGTCACAATAAGTTATTACGACGCGCACAAGTGACTCAACAAGGGTAAGATCTAATAAGGCGCAAATGAGCGTCCCATAAAGTGCACCACATCATAACCTATTGGGACGCTTTTTAGCGTTGTTATAGGTCTTTTAGGGCGCTTTTTAACGTCCTTAGATAAATCCTTTTTTGAAAATATATATATATTTTTGATATTATTCTATTATAACTTCCAATATTCAACAAATAAGCTGGGAGTAAACTAATTTTCAAACACAAGAACTTAAAATTGTGGTATCAAAGAAAGATGTTAACTCCTACGATCATCTCCTTTGTACAATGCCAAATATGTGAGATCAACAACTTATAAGCCCATATAATACAAAGTTTGTCATCTATCATCGAAACAAGAGAACAAGTTCAAAGATCTACTTGGGTAACGCAGTGTTGTTCCAAAGATATGTTGGACGCTATGATGTCCAACGAATGAAGCTTACCCCAAATCTTGCAGAGCAACAAAAGGATGGTCGATTCTGTGCTTGACTTTGCACCAACATTTACATGACTGTTAAAGAATTGAGTTCCATCCAATCAAACTACAAAATTAAACAAACGGACAAATTCTCACATATAAAGTATCCATTAGAATTCCAAATAATAAAGCATAGGCAAAATAATCTACGACTTTAAAGGTAAAAGTCTTACCTTAGCAAGTGACAGGCGTACTTAACGACTGCATTATTCACTCCCTTTTGAGAAACTATCATTGTTTACCACCTTCTAATTCTGGTAAGACTTATCTATAAGAATAAGGTTATGTCAAGGGGGAATTAAGAATTGTACTACCTTCTAGGAAGCGGGTAATATCATTTGCACTAGTCCTTCAAAGACAGCGGCAGCTTTCAAACCCTCAGTGGATATGGTTCCTATCAAGACATGTTCTAAACTCAGGACATCAATCATTACAAACGAGAAAATACTGAAGCAAAAGGGTGACAGGCTGATATTAAAACCGACCGACGACTGATATTAAAACCAACCAAATACCAAAGCAAATGAAATGAAAAAAAGTTCATTTCTTTCCCTGCAAAAAGGATAACCAAATGGTGTTGGGTTTGCCATTACAATCCATTTCTCAGTCTAGAACTAGCAAGGATGTTCCTAGCTAAAGTAGAACGCTTAGTTGAAAGTTCATCATGCTTGCTACCAAGATTGTATAATTCATAACCTTATCTTGCTGAAGATTCATAAAACTAATCCAAAACCAGTTTCAATTAGAGCTTGTTTCACACCAATTTTCTATCACAAGTATGTAACGTTATTTGCTAGGTCACTTGCCTTGAAACGATTTGCTAAAATATTACTAGAGTAGGTATATAACTACCTAAGGCATGTAATTTGACTTGATGAAGAGACTCTAATCAAAGCTCCGTAGCCTTAAAATTGAAGCTGACTTTTTACTGGATGGGAAGCATTAGCACATGCACATCATCCTATTTCTCAGAGCCAGAGTGTTGCCTGGTTAAATAGCTTCCCCTTTTCCATTTTCAAAAGGATATGAAAACACAAAGACACAGCTTGGGGACAATTCAAATGCTCCAACCAACTTAAATACGGATTCAAAAAGGTTGAGACTAAATCAATAATGGAAGTGTTCTTATGCAATTTATCTAATCAAAGTGGAAAACAGGAGACTTACAAGGGTGTGTGCTCATGCCGCAAAGCATAATGTAAGTCTTAGATTGGGTCAATCGCAACAATGCTGCTATAACCTTGGTTTCAACAAAAATTCGTAAAGAAACAATGTCCAGGAGCATATACGAATAAAGTTTTTACTTGCATGAAATATATAAAATTCTAGTACTAATCACTTAGAGGTGGGAATGGGGATTACCTTAAAAGAGGAACCAGACCTGCTTTATTCGAAAGGAGAAAATGGCATTAGCAAAACCAATGTAAGAAGTCAAGTTCCTTTCCTTACGTTGAATTACAAGTGTGCAGCTAAATATTGATTAAAAGTTAGAGATTCGCCTAAAGAAAAACAAAAGAAATATCATTAGAAATTGAAAAAAAGATATTATGCATCATTAGATTGTTGCGTTTTAGTCTGCCACTTGACTTCCATAGTTATCATTCACTAGCTTCTCACCAAAAATAAGATGAGTAAAGCCAATCATAATCCAGAGCAACAACATCATCCCCCCTACCCAAAAAAAAAAAAACCGCCCCACACACACACACTCTGGTGTTAATGTTTTTCAGAGAATGTGTCGATTTAGCACTTTCACAAGGTTGTTCTATAAGCTTTTCATCATTCTAACTTTTGCACTTTACGAATATTGTGTTTATTTAGCACTAAACCTTCTTTTTAATTTGCAAGGCACTATTCAAAAACTCTTAAGAATATATTAACAATCTTTTTCCTGTTCATTTTGGCTTAAAAATGAAGATAAAAGGTAGCAAAGTAGCTGAATTAATGGTATTCAAACAAACATGAAATTTTCATTTATTTTCAAAATTAAATTACATGATAACTAAGTGTAAGAGAAAAATTGAGGATTTGTAAACATTAGGGCAAAAATGAAGATTGTGCAGTCAATTTCACAGTTGATTTTCATCTACGAAAAAGAAAGGGTTTATGTTATGAATCTAACGAAGAATTGCATCTTGAGCTGGAAAATTTTGAAGGATAATACAACAAATAGACAGTTAAGTGAGATGTGGAATATGTGTCCAACATTAGATAGATGTACTAGTACAAGATTTATATTCGTTGTATGTGATGAAATATTATAAAGAGTGGAGATTTGCATATGAAATAAAGAAAAAGCCACGAGAAAAACTACAAAGAAATTCAACATAAGTGTAGTTATCATTGCATGTGTTCCCATTTGTTTCTTACCGAACCAATTGTAGTGCCAAAGTACACCAACTGCATGATTTTGTCAAAAAACTGTACAATTTAAAAAACATAAAATAAAGTCACTCAAAGTACTCTCAATCAACCTAATACTACTGATTTTGGCAAGCAAGTCATTTTTAGTTGGAAATGTTGTGACCACTGCAATGCATTTTCCACAAAGACTTGTCATCAAAAGTTCAGTAAGTATCCACATATAAATACCCACAGTCGTTCCTCAATAACCCATCTCAAACATTGAACTGAACCCCCTAACTTGACACACACACACAAGCCTCTACCTATCACCCCTATCCCCCTTAAAACCCAACCTATTACGGAGAAGAAAAATCAATCCTCAAAAGTTGGCATCATCTTGATGGGAATGAAGTCAGCTAGCCTCACTACAATGGAGGGCAACATTTTGCTATGGATGGCTCTTAGTAGGTTAATTACAATATATGACTTAAATTTTGAGTCTCCATGAATCAATGTGCAGAGCATAAGATAATTAACTCAACAAAGATGGATTATTCACCTAACAAGGGATTCTCATGGTAGAAAACAATAAATGAATTGCACTAATCTTAATGGTCATTCATAAGAACCAAATATAGAAGTTTCACAGACAACACAAAGCAGAAAATTCCAGTAATATGTAATACAATATAGCTTACCCAAGCAATCCACAAATAGACAGCACAATCCAAACTTGCGTGATCAAGGTGGAGGTGATGCAGCCGTAAGGTGCTGTCCAGCTATGTCGTCGCCGAAAGGTTCAGTTTGGAGGAGAGAGAGGGAGTCGATGTTGCCAATGGATCGATTTCAGCACCCATGGAGAGAAAGGGTGTCGTCGTCGACGACTATAGATCGATTTTGAAACCCATGGATCGTCGTTGTCGGAACGTGGAGGTGTCGTCGCCGCCGGCAGATGGAATCGGGGAAAGAGAGAGAGACAAATAGAGACACTTGGTTTGGAGAGAGAGATGTAGATCGCGTCGCCGGAAGGTGGACCCGCTGTCGCCGTGTTGTCGCGGGAAAGTGGACGGCGTTGAGGAGTCGTCGGCAGATGGAAATGGAGAGAGAGAGGGACCCAAAGAGTCTTGCTCTTGCTGGAAAGAGAAGAAAAGTACATGCCGAGAATATCAATCAATTTAGTCTGATGTGGGACAAACAGGGGGAGGGGTATTTTGGGGATGGGAAAAGATATGGTTTCAAAAAACCCATTGTTTTCCAATTAACCCCCATTTTCAGAGATTTTCAAAATATACCCCACTTTTTCACAAGTTTTCAAAACAAACCCACCATCCCCAAAAAATTTACCCAAAAACCCACTTTTTCCTAATTTTCCCAACATAGAATGGCTGATGCAAGGCAGCTGAGCCCCATGGTACTGACTTTTGTGGAGGTGATAAGGTGGGGTGTGACCAGAAGTTTATATTTATATAGATAGAAAAGTGGAATTTCATTTTTCTTTTTACCCTCGTACTTTTATTTTTATCAATTGCCATCATTAAATAGGAAGATTTTACATGGGCATATTGAGCGGATAGGTGCTCGGAAAGAAATTAAGGTTGTTTGACTGTCCTTCAAACCTGTCTCTCCTTCTTACTTCTTTCATGATCTCTGCACTTAAAACGATCTTTCTTCAGTCAATCTTGAATTTTCTTGGTTACTTTTCTTATGATGCTCAAGCTTAAAGTGCATTTTCTTCTTTTAAAGTTGAATTTTCTTATCTACTTGTCTCATTGTTTTCAAGCTTAAAACACATTTTCTTGAAAGTGGAAAGAAAAAACCATTGATAATAGATACAATACAAAAGAGACAACCTAACTATTTTACAAGTTACCTTTGAATGCATGAGATAATCTCTCGCTAAACATTGAAATGGGAAACTACAAGAGTTTGGAACTTATTTAGGTGATGATTTCCAAGTTGTCGATTGCATTTGAGTGTTAAACTTTATGCCAAAACCATTTTATTTGATTTGGTATGAGCTTGTTCAAAGTATGTAGAATGTTTGTTTTGAAACATTCTGAACGTCAGAAGTAAGCAATTTCGGAGGTGTTTGAGAGCAAAATTTAGAAGCAAAAAATAGATTGTTTGCTTTAAAATTTCTATCATTCAACTGTGACGTGGTATACAGTGATTTATGACAAGAGGGATGTCGCTTTACACTGATCAAAATATGACTCAATTACTTGGTCTGTCATGGGAGGACAATGAGGTCAAAAAGCTATGCGGCCAAAGCCACCCGTGCTTTCAGGTACGTATGAGACACACATGTGACACAAACAGACTTTCAGGTATGTATGAGACACACATGTGACACAAACAGACGAGGCCAATCAATGCTTTCCAAAATGAGTGATTTTCTACTAGGAAAATCAGTGGGCGCAACCCACCACGTTGTGGGAAGAGTCCAGAATATACTGTATAGCGATAAATGACGGTTATTAAATGTATTTATTAATTTTTAATTAACTATGTTAAAAAGGTGCTTTAAAAAATTATCGGAAAAGATTTACCAGGTCTAAAATTTCTTGTAAAGTGACAATTAATTATTCATAGACTACTGCACAAACTCAAATAATTTAAGCATACTTGCAAGCAACCCAATAGACAGCGTTAAAATAATCTACCCGCTAAAGCTGCTGCTAAGCTAAGGGAGTGACAGAAGGTTCAAAGTAAAATCCTTGCTAATCTCAATCCTGGAGCTTTAGTGCATGAGTAAAAGAACCTCCAATAACAATACTATGAGTTGGCCAAGGTTGGGGAGGCATTTTCCAAAAAATTAAATCCAAACCTAAGCATATAAAACTAGGGGACCAGAATATAGTTTTTTCCACAAAAAGGTGCTGGTGCATGGTGCTAGAAATGCCATTCTTTTTATTCATACTCATCTTGGGCAGGAAGTACAGGGAGAAGATCTTGTTGTTAAGGAAGCTTTACTACCTTTCTTGGCACTTTTGTTTATTTTGCTCAGCAATGTCAACTAAGGGTCCAAGAAGTGGTTACCAAAAGGCTTGCTTCACAACAAGAAGAAGCCTTAACACAGCCTATGACATCAGAGGAGATTAAGCAAGCTCTATGTTCTCTCAAGCATAACAAGGCACCTGGACCTGATGGTTTCGGTGCTAAATATTTTTAGCAAGATTGAGATTTAGTGGGAAAGGTAGCAATTGCAGCTGTCTTAGCTTTTTTCAATCAGGGTAAGAAACAAGAGATACACCAATTTTATGACAATTCATAAGCAAATACAATAGTATCTCCGGTCTATAGCCTATTTCAGACTTAATTTTGTGATTGATTGAGCCAATCACAGGGATAAGAACATATTTTAAGGCAATCCTACAAACCACACTCGATAAACATATAACTTTTCAACCAAATAACCCTAGATTTAATACATAAAACTGTACTTATCCCATACCATCAATTACCTTATCTACCGAACAACTTAATCAGGATTCAAGCTAGCAACAAAATCTTGTACGGTGTAAACCCTAAATAAAAGAAAAGGGGGAATTGTTTCACCATACTTGTGTTGCGCCTAATTGAGATTAGAAGATACAGAACAATTATGAAAAGGAGGTCGTTAGTATGGTACGGCTTACGTAGTGAGTGATCGAGAAAATAAGAGAGCAGAATATCATACCTAGAAGTCTTCACGTAGTGTGGCTGATCGTTGGAATGGCGCAGATTTGTGAAACTAAGGTTTGAGCAAATTATCACCAATTACCCGAGATAATCCAATTGCCAAATTATGCCCGTGAAATTCTCCCGCCTGATTGTTGACCCCTATCTCGAACAGTAAGTAGCCGTGGGCTTTGCCACGGTAAGCACCCATTCCCGTTGGTCCAATCGTCAATTGCGTATCCACACTCGAGATTCCCCCAATTCCCACGGTTAAGCACCGTCAAGATTGCCCTTTCAATTTGAAGCGTGACATATAGCCATGATACAGTATTAACCGTAGGCCTAAAAGACTTCTACCTACGGTTCCTTTTATATCGTAGGCCTTTTTGTCACCATAGAGGAGTTTTGGTGTAGTGTATATAAGGCCTCAGTTTGCTTTCTCACCTTTCTCTTTATCCCCATATCTCAGGAGTCAGGACTCATAAGGATTTTGAAAGACGAACAAAGGGCCACCCGGCTGCTTCTCTAGTGGCCAACGACTGCTACTCCATGCCGTCGGCGCCAACTCCTGGCCTCACAGCTTCCGGCTGCAACTCTTACTGCCAACCTCACTCTGTGACTCTGTGACTGTGAGGTTAATATGTTAATTTTAGTTTAATTTTAGTGATTATATATGTTAATTTTAGTTTAATTTCACTGATTATATAAAGGTTTACAATATATGTTTGGTTAATTTCAGTTTGATTTCAGTGATTATATAGAGATTTAAAATAAATTCTTAAAAATTTTTAATATTATTTTACTTATAATTTTTTTGGTGAGTTCAATATGATTTTTGCACCCCCTGAAAAAAATTCCTGGTTCCGCCCCTGGCTGCTTCTGATCAACAGGATAAACATGTAAGTTTACCTTCACAGCATTATATGGAATTCTAGAAAGTACAGGAAATCAAACTATTCTAGGATAAACATGTAAGTTTATCTTTTCATATGCATACTTAGAGGGTGTTTACGATTAATTCTAGAATGGTTAAACTTGATTAAATTATATTTAAAATATTTGGCAAAAAATAAATAAACTAAATAAATCTACTCCAATTTACTCGAAACTAATTAAATCCAGAATCATCATTTTCTTGAAGTCTGATTTAATCAATTTTGAAGAGAATTAAAAAAGTATCCTCACATATAAACATACATGAAATGCTCTTTAAATTTGAATACATTATGTTGTAATTTCTCACAGTAAACCTACTTTAATCCTTTTTTTTTTTATCAAAACCCCTTCAATAACTCTTAATCTATCGTGCTTAAAATGAAATTTGGTTATAAAACTGATTCAGATTTAATCAAAAGCTACTTTTGGAAATCAATTCCAAACGGCTTCTTAGAAGTTCGTGTTATGTTACAACAATTCCTATCCAATGTGAAAAATTCAATGATCAATTGCAGTGTTGGAAGTGAATTTCAAAAGGAATTGGTCATGTGAATCTTATATTGGTTGATACCCTGGTTGTAAGGTGATAGCTAGTTACAACTCGCATATACTGACAAATAATTAATAATACTGGCTAAATATATTTAGTGACATTTTTACTAACTCTTTCAGTGACAATTCTTACCAACACCAAATAAAAGTCAACAAAATCATTTAACAATCATTTATTGTTATGAAGAGTTGTAGTTATCTTCTCACAATCCGTGTAGTAGCAAAAACATTTCCTGAACTCTATGTTCTCTGGGCTAGCTTAAATGCCAAAATTCACAAAGAAGAAAATAGGCAATAAGTTTTTACAGGATTGAGAAAGAATTTTTCAGAGCCAAAAATGCTACTCTCTTCATTCCTCATAAATTGATCATATTTCCTTTCTAGGCAGTCCCACAAAAATTGCTCAGTTTTCAAATTAAGAAAGATTATTTAGGTATTTTTTTTCATATTTATCATTTTTACACTTTTTTTTCAATTTCTCTCTCCACCTTTAACTCTCCACCAACTATTTTTTCTCTCTGAATCCACTTTCTTATGCTTTTTTATTTTATTTCTCTCTCCATATTTCATACTTCATCAACTAATTTTCTCTCTCTTGACCCGCTTTCTTCCCCCTGTCTCTAAGGGGTAAAATTAAAAACACGTAATATATAACCTATTCTTAATATGCATGTCCAGTCAAATATGATCGATTTAGGTGGAACGGAGGAAGTACATTTCTCTTACCCAAAAAGATCAAAATCTGGAAAAAAAAAAAAAAAAGTCAACAAATATTGTAACAAGGGTAATCACTGCCGCATCAATTTTTAGCAACTAGGTTTCTATCAACATGCATCTGGCGTAGATCGTAGCAAAGGACTTGCTAAAAGTCGCTTAATTTGTTCTAAACTTGACACTTGAGAAGGCACGGGCCTTTACCAATTTTTTGTTTTGTGTTTTTCCTACTTGTTCTCATTTTTATTGATTTTGTATGGGGTAAGGAAATCTGATTGTGTACTATTAGCATTTTGGCCATAAATTTTTTAGCTACTTTTTTAAGTTTTTTTTTTTTTTACTTGTACCATTTTCATTTCGATTATCATATTCAGTCATGTTTATTTTGTTTTATTTTCAAATCATGTAAAATTTCTATTTTCTGGAACCTTTTGATTCTTTTTTCTTATCTTGTCCCTACTAATCAGATGAAGAGTGATAGAGGATGAGTGAGGTGTGTTTTGATGGTGATGTGACCATCGTTAAGATTGAGGATGGAAAATGTGAACAGTGGTTTGTTGAAGGCCTCTTCCCCGACATGGGGTCAGAAACAGCCCGAAGATTGTGAGAACAGCTATTAAGTGTTTTCATATTTTCGCACTGATTGAGTGTTATAGAAAAAATGGTAAAAAGTAGAAAAGGAAAATGAATTTTCTTGTCATCAACAAAAAGAAATTGAAGAACGCAAATGATAAACGGATAGGTCGTAAGTAGCTCTTACGAGTTTGATGTACCATGATTAGTGCCATATGACCATCGGCTCAAGTTTTGACTAGTAAGCTGGTGTTCAAGTAGGCCATTACTCTCAAAAGATGGTTAAACACACTTGAGCCATATCCTATCCTATTGTTTGGAACAGTCGGATATTATGTTTACTCAAATTAAACCCCTCAATAGCATTGATGAAGGGAAGGTCTTGATCTTCAGCTCAAGGATGATTAACAACTTTTATCCCAATTTTCAAATTTCAAGGTTAATTCAAATTCTGGAAAAGATTAATGCTTAAAATACTAGCAAAAAGTTTCGAGTCCTCAAACAAAATCAAGGGATTTTGGTAGCTCAATAAGGAATGAAAATGCAGCCATTTCATGCATGCTGCTCCTGATTAGTAGGATAAACATTCAAGTTTTTCCTTCACGGCATTGTATTGAATTCCAGAGAGCACTGAGGAAACCAAAAATGAGGACTAGCGAGTATCCCCGGGATTCCATGAGGGAGATGGTAGTCCTAATTGTTTGATTCTCACCACCAAGATTATGTATCAGACCCTCTTAACAGGGAGAAGAAGAGGAGAAGCACATTCTATACACATATGCATCATGAACAAACTCCACGTAAAGAGACTAAAAGCTTACTCTTTAACAGAAGAAAAACGGGTCGAATATCCACCGTACTTGTGACCAGCACCCGCAAAGCTTCTGCTGTAGTGCCACAACAAAGTACCGTACTCCAATCAAACCAACTAATGCATCTAAAAAGTTTGTTACCTACTAGAGTGATATGATGTATTCCCATCGTAATTTCATTTTTTTATTTGACGATCTCCTATTCCATTTTTATACCTCAGTGTGACATTATAAGTTGCTGGATCGAATATCCTAGTGTGGCTTGAGCAATGACAACGTTATTGCTAACTTGAACATCCTCAGATGGCTCAATGATGGGGGCATCGTCTTTCCTGGCTTGAATTTCATGGGAGGGCTCAACCAAAGAGGCGTCAACGACCAAAGTGACATCTTCGTTTTCCTTCTTCAGGTAGGCGACACTCAATCTTATCTGGCTGTAATGCTTTCTCGATCAGGTAGCTCCATCCAGGTGGCATTTTTGCTGGCTTCATTTTGCTGAGATGACCATACCAAAGTGATGGCGCTCTTTCCAGCTCCATTTCCCTTCTTCAAGTAGTCGATATTGTATGATAATTGTTTCCTTGGTGGTAAAACTTCCTCGGGTAAGTCCGTGCAGGCCAAAGGTACGTCGACGAAGCCCTCTCCACTTCTCTTTCCACCTCCATTTCCCTTTGTCAAGTAGTCGATATAGTATGACAATCTTTTCTTTTGCGGTAAAACTTCCTCTGGTAAGCCCATCCATCCACTTCCCCTTTCAGCTCGCTTTTCGATATTTTGTGATAATTGCTTCTTTGGCGCTAAAAGTTCCTCAGGTAAGTCCTTCGACGCCAAAGCTACGTCAACTAAGCCATTTCCAGTTCTCTTTTTCTGAGAAGATAGGAATTGCTCCAAATATCGCTTCTTTGGTAATAATTGCCTAGGTGGCTTTGAGCGAGAGGCATCAGCCACACCCTTTTCGGTCACGGATTCCTTCGAAGGCATATCTTGTTGCGACTGTTTCGAAGATCCCTGAGATGATTTTCTCAAGGTTGCCTTTTTGGTCAGTACCTTGCAAGCAATAGAGCAGAAGTGTTCATGTATAAATTCAAATTGACAAGTGTCGCAGCGACAATCACCAGGGTTTGCAACCCCGGCAGGCGTACTCCGGCGATTCAGATGTAGAACTTGGTTGTTAGCGAGTGTATAATTCTGTCAATAAAGAGTGACGTAGAGAGGTTATTCAGTATTTGTCTCACTCTTGAGAATTTGTTTCTTGCTCCTATATAATTCCTTATATGAAATGAAATTGAGGATACCAATAAAACAGTCAACAAAAGAGAAAAATGATAGAACACAAAATTAAAGATAAGCTTTTACAGGAGAACTCATGAGGTTGATTTCTACTAATTAAACTTGTTCGTTGCAACAGGACGTAATTAATCAGATTATGGTTAGAGTGTTATTAAGCAAGGCACCACTGTATTTGCTCAACATTTTAGCAGCTCAAATTAACAAAAAGATTCCTGAATTCTGAGTCCAAGACGCCACCAAAATTAGAGGAATTTTCATATTTGTCACCATAACCGTATGACTCAAGCTTAGAATTTTATATTAACTGAAAAGAAAGAAAATAAAATAAGGTACAAGCAACACCGGCATGCAGAAAAACGTAGGAATAACCAAAAGGCATATCATGAGAAATATTCGATTATAAAGGATACATGAGAGGTTAAAAAGAAGAAAATATCCAAGCAAAGAAGAAGATTACTTAGGAAAAGTAATCTTGTTATTAGGACGTTGGAGTTTAAACAAGTAAAACAAACAACCAAAGGGTTTCTGAATTCACAGTCTAAGATTAACTTGTTGGGCAGCAACTTCTGTAAAGACAAAGAAAGAAAGACTGACCTGAATCGCATCACAGTTGAGATACTGTTGCATGGTTTCAGTTCGAACAACGCAGTGATTGGCATACATGTGGACTCGAATGAAGTCATGGACAGGAATAGGATGATCAGCACTGTCGATGCAGTGCCTGCAAGCGGACCTCTCGCAGGCAATGCAGAAGAAATTCCTCCCGTTGCGGGGAAGGCCGGCGTGAACACTGCAGTTGGCCACGAAGTACCGGGTAGCCAGGAATCTAGGCAACCAGTTGGGTATATCGACATCCTGTCAAAAATCCCCAAATTATGCAAGATTTTGCACTCTGTTAGATATCAACGGCCAGCCTCTAATCATACTAACCATTTAGATTTAGGGTGCAAAAAATGAAATGTTCTGGTGAGAAGAAAGGAAACCCAATCTTAGTCACCGAGAATCAAATGAAAGATGCTATGTTTGATCTGTAATACAGTAATAATTAGTTGAGCCAAAACGAGTTTTGCAAATTTTGTTCTGTAAGAAGCACTAACCATTTTGACAAAAGTATGTCGAATTGTATGTTACGAGAGAGGGATATGGGGAGGGTGAGAGAAGGAAACAGCAAGGTTTTGTTAAGGGTTGTCGGCGAGAGTCAGTTTTGTGAAAGAGCGGAAGGTTTCTAAGATTGTGTGTGTGTGTGTGAGTGAGTGTGAGAGAGAGAGAGGTGATATTGAACTCAAGAACGGGGGAAGGGAAAGGATCGATTTGGAAGAAACTACAGTTGTTGGTATGAAGAGAGAAGAAGAATGTAGACAAGGAAATTGGTTTTGTCTAGGGTTTGTAATGAAACGAAGAACAGGGGTTTGCGTAACAGAGTAACAAAACAAGCTACTAAAGATATTCAAATCCATAAGGCAAATTGCAGGAGCAGAAAGAAACACAGACCCATACACACAAAGAAACACGCACAGAAACACACACACACACACAAACAGAGAATGTGAAACAGAATTGGTGTGGGTTTCTTGGTGCAAACGATAATGCATTGTGAGTGAAATTGAATGACTTGTAAAGAGCTGAATTGGTGCTTACCATTGGTCTTGATCTGGGCCTGATGCAGCAGTTGAATTCAAGAGGATAAAATCAGGAAATCTCAGAGAGACGAGATGAACACAGAGCGAAATCAATGGGGTTTCTCTCTGTTCAAAGCAGAAGATGGTGTTGGGCGGGAGGAGTCAGTCGGTGTATTGAAATTTAACCATAGCCGTTGATTGTGATAGTGGCAAAGTGATCACATCCAAATGTGTGCCGTCCGATGCACGACGCTTGGCATTTTCCAGCTTCCCGCCAATTAACACGATCCCGGACCGTTGCTTACTCACTCCCAAGACTGACTGCCGTTGGATTTAAATTTTTAGATCAAGAATACACTTCAATGAGTTGCCCTTGCTTACTGACCATCTAATTCCTTTATCTTTTTTTTTTTTACCTGATTTTTAACTTCTAATGCTTGATGGATGCTAGAAATCCAAAAATGGGAAAATCATTAGAGAAACCATCGCATGCTCAAATACTGTATGAAGGATAAATATGTTAATTTGGTTATCCTAATCTATACTCTACCTATAAAAGTATCAATATCGTAAATCATTTCTTAACGATTATGTTATTTGTTAATTATATCAATAAAACTATTACCTTTCATTTATGACTCCATATTAAATTTGGTTGAATCAAATGAACATTAGATAACGAATCCAATTATAAACATTGGGAAATAAAAAGTCAAATCAGAAAGAAAAACAAAACAAAAAATTACTTTATTACTTCCTTTTTAATTTGATTGAAATGAAATAAATATTGAATAATAAATTGGGTAACGAGAGCTGTGATTATTTTTCCTTACATTTTTAGGTTAGTAAACAATTAACCAATTAACAAACTGAAAAACAAAAACAAAGCAAAAAAATTGAAATACGTGAAATGTCAATTAAGAAACAAAAGGCTCTTAGAAAAACAAAAACAAAAAAAGGGTTAAATATGCATCAAAAAATGAAAAAAAAAATTAGGCTTAAATATGACGCAAATTTGAATTGAAAATTTATTCGGTTACGCACATCTATACTACCTATAAAAGTATGAATCTTATAAATCACTTCGTTCCATTTTTGCCCTCAATTATTTCTCCTTACATTTGTAGGTTACTAATTTTATAATCATTTTTTATTTTGCCCTTCATTAATGATTCCGATAACAATCCTACCATTCTCTAATTAGTTTTTTTATAATGCATTTAATGAACATTAGGTTATAAATTTAATCTAAACCTATATTTACATATTGGAAAATAAAATGTGTGGTTGTAAAAAATATATTTGTATGTGTGTGTGTGTGTGTGTGTGCACCCGTGTGTGTATACTAGTTATAAAAGTATATATGTCCTCCGTTAATTACGTCAATAAATTTTTACCCTTCTTTTATTACTCTCTTTTAAATTTTGATGAAATTAAAAGAATATTGGATAATGAATCTATTCCATACACTGGAAAATGAAAAGTGTGATGAGAAAGAAAAATAGAACAAAAAAATTCTTTATTATTTTCTTTTTAATTTAGTAAAAATAAAATAAACATTCAATATTGAGCTGATTAATGAGAACTGCCAAATTTTTCTAGCATTTTTAGGTTAGCTAACAATAACCAATTGAAAAACTAAAAAACAAAATAAAGAAACTGAAATACGTGAAAAATCAATTAAGAAACAAAAAATTGTTGAAAAGACAAAAAACAGAAAAATGAAAAAGTGTTTAATATGCATAAAAACAAGGCTTAAATATGGTGCCAATTTGAACTGAAAATATGTTCGGTTATTGCAATTGAAGACCGGGTGCTTTTCATTTCTTATTGATGAAATGCAAAGCATCTGGTCATAAAAATTACAAATCTTAACCATCAACCAATTTAACAGATTACAAAAATAAAACGTAGATTCATTCTTTTAATTTCTCTATTTGCTTTTATTTTCAGTGATACCATCAAATATTTCTTCAATCCAGAAGTCTACAAAAAATATTTTCAAACATTGAACTGATTACAATTGTAAATATCAAATATACATTTCTTCTAAAACAACTCACAAAATAAATAAGAACATAATTGAATTACATTTGAAACCAATAAAATAACCCTAGAGGGGGGGTGAATAGGGTTTTAAGACTACTTTAAAAATTAACAAACAACAAACCTCAATCTCAATAACTTAAATGATCAAACAACCAATCTCAACACAAATATAAGATGATAATGTAAAGAGAGAAGGGTTTAGAGATACTTGACAAGGAGAATTAAATGGTTCGGCTTGATATACCCACAAGCCTACGTCCACCCCTTCAAGGAAGTCCCTTGAAAGGCCCTAGAATCCACTAGTATGATCTTCCTTACGGGTCAAGATCGAACCTCTTACAATCCCTTGATGCTATGCCCACATCAAGAACAAGCTTTGACAAACTCAAAGCTCCAAAGCTTGACAACCCCAAGCTTTGATACAAGAACCTTTCAATGAAGAAATGTGTACAAGATTTCACTCTCAAGAAGTAGATGAGTACAAGTTTAAGCACTAGAACAAGAGAGATGAGTGTATGATGACTTATGAAAGTGTATATCTCTCAAATGTAAGCTCACAATAAATGCTCTCTTGAAAAGGATGAGAAATCAATGAAACAAGAGAGATTTGAACAATTGCTTTGATCTTTGAGAATATGAAAGATAAGAGAGCTTTGAATGCAATTGATGAATCAAAACTATGCCCAAGAAGAGTATTTATAGAGGTGGGAAAGAATATGACCGTTTGGAGTTAGGTGGTGCATTAAATGCGCCAAACGGCTATTGCAGTCGACTGCAATGTCCCATTGCAGTCGACTGTATTCCCAAAGTAGCCGTTGGAAATTCAAATTTCCAACTTGCAGTCGACTGTAATCCAATGCAGTCGACTGTAATAGGTTACTGGAAGTATTGCAGTCGACTGCATTCCAATGCAGTCGACTGTAATACCTCACTGCCCAAGTTGCAGTCGACTGCAATCCAATGCAGTCGACTGCATTCCAGAAAATGCAGTTTCTTAGTTTTCAAAGAATGAAAAACTTTTATGCATGCAAGGGAAACCTATGGGCAAATTCTAGGTATACAGTCATCGTAACGATCATCTCTCTACGTCTAGTTTACAAAGAAGGAAATAAAGCATAGTAAAGTTCAATCGACGAAATCCTTCTTTGATGCGTTCCGTTGAGAGTCTTTAAACGATTTGCTCGTCTAATTTTCCATTTGCATGAGTGTGAGATTGTTCCTATTGCTTCATCAACTCAATGCATGTTAGACAGCATAATCATCAATGTTAGTTATCATCAAAATATAATCCTAGGTTAAATAACCGTAGGGTTAACAATCTCCCCCTTTTTGATGATGACAAACATTGATTCAAATAATATGAGATATATAAGATAATGAACGCAAAGAAGCATGATTCAAATCATAAAAGGCTCCCCCTATCTTAAGCAATATAGGGCTCCCCCTAACTCAAGTAATATATGCTCATATATCAAATCCACATGAATCAACAATATTCAACAATATTTTCTCCCCCTTTTGACATCATTAAAAAAGATCAAGGGTGTGTGTGAAAGTGATCAACTTATGTATCCATCCATGGATAATCAATATAGCCAACAAGGGCATTTAAACAAAAAAAAATAAATACTTGAATAACCATCAAAAGGTGTACCAAGCACATGTATGAAAATAGCACATAAATTTTAAACCAGCGGCAGGAAGATAAGCGTGAATTAAGAGTGCTAATGCAATACTAAGAGTAGGATCCATGATAAGTTTTTGAGATACATAATTGAGTTTGATA
This sequence comes from Escallonia herrerae, assembly GCA_033070095.1. Classification (NCBI taxonomy): domain Eukaryota; kingdom Viridiplantae; phylum Streptophyta; class Magnoliopsida; order Escalloniales; family Escalloniaceae; genus Escallonia; species Escallonia herrerae. Next base: position 24,213 of record JAVXUP010002055.1, read on the forward strand.
AGCATAACCAAAAAGACATAAAGCATGTCCTAATGCCTAAGGACCCAATGGTGGAGGAGGGGGATGAAAGATGTCCTCCTCGGGACACTGAATCCCACAATGATCCTCCATGCGAGAAAGGCGTCGACTGAGCTGGCTGTGGGCAAGATCCATCCGACTGAAACCGGCATGCATATGCTGTTGCATCATATCTAAGCGTGTGAGGATCGCTTCATATCCGGAAGTAGAAGAACCGGAAGAAGTGCCCGCCTCATGTGTACTCGGAATGATCAACGGAGGTGGATCACGATCAAAACCATCACCGGCATCTCCCCCAGCATCATCATCAGCATCAGCAGCATCATCATCACCATCAGCATCATCATCATCAGCAGCATCACCATCACCATCATCATCATCCTCATCATCATCATCATCATCAACAATGACATTTTCCAATTCAGGCTCAGGTAAGAAACGGTTACGATCATCTAAAAGGCCCTTCCTACGAAGAGTAGAGCAGTCTAGTACGATGTGCCTAGTAACCTCAATATACTCACCCAGAAGAGGTATGTCAAAGGCAGCAAGAATGTGAGTGAGTAGGAGGCCATAAGGTATAGCTAAGGCAGGATGCGAGGCGCTCCTAATCATGTTTAACATGATGAGACGAGGGAGGTTAAGCGGTGTGCCTGAGCGAAAGAAGGTCAAGAGCTGAACGTCTAAGTAAGAGACGAGTGAAAGACCGCCAGTTCGAGGAATGACGTTATGAGCGATGATGTGATGTAACAGACGAGAGAGAGGAGGTAGGTCACGTAGGCTGGGTTTGCTCGCAACCCGAACCCGTCGACAATGAAGTGTGTGTCGAAGCTGTTCCTCAATAGTAAAAGGTCGGTCAAACCAATGTGACTGACCAGCGACAGGGATCATGTCTAACGAGAAAGAGAAGCCACTATCGGGGAGGTCTAGAAGAGTGGCTAGACGTGATTGTGAGAATGAAATGCGGCGTCCAAAAACATAGGAGGTGAGGGTACATGACTCAGAGGAAATGTTCCAAGTCAAATTCGCATAAAATAAGCGGATTGCATTAGGATAATATAGAATAGTGTTCCTATCGGTGAGGCGATCTAGATAACAATCTTGAAGGCATCTAAGTACACCTATGTTAAAAAGGAATGGAGTATCCAGTCGCAAACCTGGAGTCAAAGGTGAAGAGAGTTGTGCAGAAAAACGATCGGCAGCCTCGCGGTTCCGATATCGATTTTGATCAAACTCGACCGCGATAGGCTCGGGCTCGGGCTCAGGTGCAACTCGTGAGCGAGATGAACTGGCACGTGCACGTTTCTCTCTTGCCATACTTGAAATAATCTAAACAGAGAAAATATAAATGTAAGATAAAAGAAAAAAAAATTTATTTTTTTTATTTTTTTAAGATAAACCCTAATTTATGCAATTTTGGGAAAAATTCAATTTTGGACGAATTGAATGAAATTAACCACGTACAATCGAGTAATAGACATAACTAAGCATGAATCAAATGATGAAACATGCAATTGCATAAACAATTTGAAGAAATTTTGACAAATAAAGAACCCTAGTTTATGAAAATTGGGGAAAATCGAATTTTGCAAGAATGCAAGTAATTAAACTATGTAGAATCATGTAATAAGCATCCCTAAAGATGAATCAAGCATTAAATCATATAGAAGCATACTAAATTGAAGTAGATCTGAAGAAATAATCTATAGAGAGTAATTCGAATTTCAACCGATTATGAACAATGTAGATGAAATGGATTAGAGAAAGTATGTAAATCATGAAATAGAATGAGATTTGGGAGGATTTACGTACCAATTTCAAGCCAAACGGAGGAGAATTGAGTCCAAGGAGAGATGAGAGCCTTTTTTTCGAAGAGAGAAGGAGTAGAGAGAGAAAAATTCTGCAGAAGAAGAGATCTGGGCACGATTTATGCCCTTCCCCCGTAATGCAGTCGACTGCATTCCCCAATGCAGTCGACTGTATTGACCAATGCAGTCGACTTCAATGCACAAAGTCAATCAGTCTTAAAAAAAGATTATACATATGTATATAGCAATAAAAGTGTGCAAATATATATTTTTTTTATTTTTAAGATAGATAAATATCAATAAAACCAACGATGTTTGGAAAGGAAAAATTAACCAAAGCATGCTATAAGCATATGAGATAATGCTCAAGCATGTAAAGAGCAACTAGCACAAAAATAACCTAGTCACATAGGTGAAGACATGCCAAGTTCTCTTCTAAGAGCGGTAAACCTCTTTGCATCTAACGGTTTAGTAAAGATATCCGCTAGTTGGTGATTTGTGTCCACGAAATCTAGAACAATATCACCCTTTTGCACATGATCACGGATAAAATGGTGTTTGATTTCTATGTGCTTAGTGCGTGAATGTTGGATGGGATTTTTGCTCAAATCAATGGCACTAGTGTTATCGCATAGGATAGGTATGTGATCATACTTGAGTCCAAAATCCAAAAGGGTTTGTTTCATCCAAAGAATTTGTGCACAACAAGCACCAACCGCCATATATTCGGCTTCGGTGGTAGAGAGTGCAACCGAGTTTTGCTTTTTGGAACTCCAAGAAACAAGAGAATGTCCTAGGAATTGGCAACCTCCACTAGTACTTTTTCGCTCGGTTTTACAACCGGCAAAATCGGCGTCGGAGTAACCAACTAGGTCAAAAAAAGATGTGTTTCTAGGAAACCATAACCCTAAATCGTGAGTGCCCTTAAGATATCTAAGGATTCTCTTTACGGCAACTAAATGAGATTCCTTAGGACAAGCTTGAAATCTAGCACATAAACAAACACTAAACATTATGTCGGGTCTACTTGCGGTAAGGTAAAGAAGTGATCCGATCATACCTCGATAGCGTTTAATATCAACATCCTTACCCTTTTCATCTTTATCAAGCTTTAATGAAGAGCTCATTGGAGTGTCAAAAGCATTTGATGCTTCCATGTCGAATCTTTTGAGTAGCTCTTTGGTGTATTTAGCTTGGTTGATAAAGATTCCATCCTTGCTTTGTTTGATTTGCAATCCAAGGAAGAAGGTGAGTTCTCCCATCATGCTCATTTCAAACTCCTTACTCATACAAGAAGCAAACTCTTCGCACAAGGATCCATTAGTAGCACCAAATATAATGTCATCAACATAAATTTGCACCAACAATAAGTCCTTGCCCTTAGATTTGATAAACAAAGTGGTGTCAAGTTTTCCTCTTGAAAAACCATTTTCTAAAAGAAAACTACTTAGCCTTTCATACCAAGCTCTAGGAGCTTGTTTTAAACCATAAAGAGCTTTGCTAAGCTTGAAAACATGGTTTGGAAATTTTTCATGCTCAAAGCCGGGAGGTTGAGCCACATAAACCTCCTCCGAAATAAAACCATTTAGAAAAGCACTCTTGACATCCATTTGAAAGAGTTTAAAATCTCTATAGCAAGCAAAAGCTAAAAGCATTCTAATAGATTCAAGTCTAGCTACCGGTGCATAAGTTTCATCAAAATCAATTCCTTCCTCTTGGTTATAACCTTGGGCCACTAATCTAGCCTTGTTTCTAACCACGATTCCGGATTCATCAAGTTTGTTTCTAAATACCCATTTTGTGCCTATAATCCTATAGTTTTGAGGTTTAGGCACAAGGGTCCAAACTTGATTTCTTTCAAATTGAACTAGCTCTTCTTGCATAGCAAGCATCCAAGATTCATGATGTAGAGCTTCGGAGAAGTTCTTTGGTTCAATTTGGGAAAGAAATGCTAAATTAACATGTTGTTGAAGAGAGTGTCGAGTTCTTACCCCACTCGAAGGATTACCTAAGATTTGATCGCTTGGATGATCCTTTTTGTAAGTCCAATCTTTTGGTAATTCTTGAGAGTAGTCCGAGTTTGAAACATCATTGCTTGCTTCCTTGTCTTCCTCTTGAGAGCTTGATTGTTGTCCTTCTTGAATAATTTCTTTGTGGTTGTCTTGTATTGTTTCACTTATATCCAAAGTTCTCATGTCAATGTCCACATCATCTACATTAACAATGTTAGTCCTCCGAAGAAAAGGATTAGTCTCATCAAAAGTAACATTAATGGATTCTTCAACAACCAAAGTACTTTTGTTATAGACTCTATATGCCATACTATTATTAGAGTAGCCAAGAAAAATACCCTCAAATGTTTTGGAATCAAATTTACTAAGGTGATCCTTAGTATTTAAAATAAAGCATTTGCAACCAAAGACTCTAAAAAAGCTCACCTTAGGTTTCTTATCATTAAAAAGCTCATAAGGGGTTTTTAACAAAATTTTTCGCAAGATAACTCTATTGAGAACAAAACAAGCACAATTGACCGCCTCCGCCCAAAAGTACTTAGGTAAACCATATTCGTTAAGCATTGTTCTTGCCGCTTCTTGCAAAGACCTATTCTTTCTTTCGGCAACACCATTTTGTTGAGGAGTTCTAGGAGCCGAAAAATTATGTGATATCCCAAAGTCATCACACAAGGCTCCTATTTTTGAATTTTCAAATTCTCTACCATGATCACTTCGAATGTTGGATATCAAATATCCTTTTTGATTTTGAATACGTTTTGCAAATGAAGTGAACACATTTAGAGATTCATCTTTGGTGGCCAAAAAGAAAGTCCAAGTATAGCGAGAATAGTCATCAACAATAACAAAACAATATGTTTTACCACCAAGACTAGTAGTAGGGATTGGTCCAAATAAATCCATATGAAGTAATTGCAAGGGTCTAGAAGTAGATACCATTTTCTTCGGTTTGTGAGAGACTTTCTTTTGCTTACCCATTTGACAAGCATCACATACTTTGTCTTTCTCAAACTTGATCTTCGGGAGTCCCCTCACAAGTTCTTTGCTTGAAATATCCTTCAAATGCTCCATATGCATGTGTCCAAGTCTTCGATGCCAAAGCCAAGATGTCTCACTAATAGCACTAAGACACTTGACATCTTGGTTAGCTAGATCATTTAATTGAATAGAGTAAACATTGTCATCTCTATTTCCTACCAAAATAGTTTCATTATTCTTCAAGGATTGTATAGTGCAATGAGAAGGCTCAAAGATTACTCTAAAACCTTTATCACTAAATTGACTAATACTTAGCAAATTATGCTTCAAACCTTCAACATATAACACATTCTCAATTGAATGTGGTTCCTTACCTATAGTTCCTTTACCTTTGATTTTTCCTTGTGCGTTGTCACCAAATGTCACTTTTCCTCCTTCTATAAGATCAATTGAGGTGAAAAGAGATATGTTGCCGGTCATATGTCTTGAGCATCCACTATCAAGAATCCACTTCTTGCTACTAGATTTTGCTTTGAGACATACCTAAAAACACAAATCAAGTAGTGACTTTTGGTACCCATATTTTCTTGGGTCCTTGGGTGTTAGTCTTACATTTGTAATCTTGACCTTTCACAACCCACATCTTCTTTCTACCTCTAACATAAACAATTCTACAAGGACAATAATTAGTCGTATGCCCTTTCTTGTTGCACCAACCACAATGTGTAAATGGTGTGCAATAGTTCTTTGGTTGTTTTGAATGAGTATTCAACCTAGCTTGTTGTTGAAAGATTTTAGGAGGTAAGGCCAAGGGATCTAATCCAAGACCACCTTTGTTTAGGCCAAATCTTTGGCGTCCAAGCATGACATCCAAATTGTTTTGACCATCAACAAATTTTTGAAGACATTTTTTCAAATCACAAATCTCAAGTTTTAAATCTTCATTTTGCTTTTCTAAAACCAAAGTTTTGCAAGAGATTTGTTTTGAGCTAGGAGTGTTAGCAATCAATTCAACCAAGTCATTATTCACATGTTTTACATATAAATGGTTGGAAATGCAATCATTCTTGGCATGCAACTCAATATTTTCCACTCTCAACTTCTCAATTTGCTTATTAGCCTCAAGGAGTTTTTTTTGATAAAATAATATTTTTCTTAAAAATTTTCTTGGATTCCTCATATAGGCTATCATAAGCATCTTCGAAGCTTTCACTATCACTATCACTACCGGAAGAAGAGCTTACCTCATCATTTGCCATGAAGCACACATTTGCTTGTTCGTTCTTCTCAACATCTTCATCACTTGAATCGAAGTCACTCCAAGTTGGAGTATGTTCGGCATTCATTGCTTTTTCCTTCTCTTTGTTCTCTTTCTTGGAGAGTTGTCTCCTTTTAATTCTTTCCCATACATCTCTTCTTTCCTTCTTTTCTCTTTTGTATATGGGACAATCCATCTTCATGTGTCCCGGCTTGTGGCATTTGTAGCAAAGCTTCTCTTCATTGCTAGCATTTTGTTGCCTTCTCCCACCATTCCTTCTAAACCTCATGAACTTTTTGAAGTTCTTTGCAATCATTGCAACATCCTCTTCATCAAATTCTTCTTCATCATCGCTTGACTCAAGGTTTGAAGATGAAGCTTTAAGGGCAATTGATGTAGGCTTCTTCTTGACGTCTTCTTGATCAAAGGTCTTGATTTGCATTTCGTACGTCATAAGTGAGCACATCAATTCATCAAGAGGAAAGATATTGAGATTCTTCGATTCTTGAATGGCGGTGATCTTTGCATCCCAAGCTCTTGGTAAGGACCTAATCACCTTTCTTACAAGATCACCATTGGTGAATTCCTTGCCCAATTGCTTCAAAGGGTTTACAATGTTAGTGAAACGAGTATTCATATCCGTAACGGATTCATTTGGAAGCATATGGAATAACTCATAATCTCTAAACAATAAGTTCATCTTGGAATCTCTAAGGAGAGAAGTTCCTTCATGAGTTACTTGAAGAGTATCCCAAATACTCTTAGCGGAATTACACATAATGACTCTATTGAGTTCATTAGTGTCTAAAGCACAAACAAGACAATTTTTCGCTCTAGCATTCATACAAATCATCTTTTTATCATGATCACTATACTCCGATTTGGATTTTTGCTCTTCAACCTTGTCAACCACCTTTATCGGAACGTATGGGCCATTCTCAACAATATCCCACATCTCGTAGTCTTGAGACTCTAAGTAGATTTTCATCTTAACTTTCCACACACTATAATTGGTCCCATTAAACAATGGAGGCCTAGTGGTAGAACTACCCTCCATACCCCCAACGTAAGCCATGATCGATTAACTCTCTTGGCGTTACCCAATATAACAAGAGCCGAGGCTCTGATACCACTTGAAACCAATAAAATAACCCTAGAGGGGGGGTGAATAGGGTTTTAAGACTACTTTAAAAATTAACAAACAACAAACCTCAATCTCAATAACTTAAATGATCAAACAACCAATCTCAACACAAATATAAGATGATAATGTAAAGAGAGAAGGGTTTAGAGATACTTGACAAGGAGAATTAAATGGTTCGGCTTGATATACCCACAAGCCTACGTCCACCCCTTCAAGGAAGTCCCTTGAAAGGCCCTAGAATCCACTAGTATGATCTTCCTTACGGGTCAAGATCGAACCTCTTACAATCCCTTGATGCTATGCCCACATCAAGAACAAGCTTTGACAAACTCAAAGCTCCAAAGCTTGACAACCCCAAGCTTTGATACAAGAACCTTTCAATGAAGAAATGTGTACAAGATTTCACTCTCAAGAAGTAGATGAGTACAAGTTTAAGCACTAGAACAAGAGAGATGAGTGTATGATGACTTATGAAAGTGTATATCTCTCAAATGTAAGCTCACAATAAATGCTCTCTTGAAAAGGATGAGAAATCAATGAAACAAGAGAGATTTGAACAATTGCTTTGATCTTTGAGAATATGAAAGATAAGAGAGCTTTGAATGCAATTGATGAATCAAAACTATGCCCAAGAAGAGTATTTATAGAGGTGGGAAAGAATATGACCGTTTGGAGTTAGGTGGTGCATTAAATGCGCCAAACGGCTATTGCAGTCGACTGCAATGTCCCATTGCAGTCGACTGTATTCCCAAAGTAGCCGTTGGAAATTCAAATTTCCAACTTGCAGTCGACTGTAATCCAATGCAGTCGACTGTAATAGGCTACTGGAAGTATTGCAGTCGACTGCATTCCAATGCAGTCGACTGTAATACCTCACTGCCCAAGTTGCAGTCGACTGCAATCCAATGCAGTCGACTGCATTCCAGAAAATGCAGTTTCTTAGTTTTCAAAGAATGAAAAACTTTTATGCATGCAAGGGAAACCTATGGGCAAATTCTAGGTATACAGTCATCGTAACGATCATCTCTCTACGTCTAGTTTACAAAGAAGGAAATAAAGCATAGTAAAGTTCAATCGACGAAATCCTTCTTTGATGCGTTCCGTTGAGAGTCTTTAAACGATTTGCTCGTCTAATTTTCCATTTGCATGAGTGTGAGATTGTTCCTATTGCTTCATCAACTCAATGCATGTTAGACAGCATAATCATCAATGTTAGTTATCATCAAAATATAATCCTAGGTTAAATAACCGTAGGGTTAACAACATTATTTTGATTCCAATAAAAAATAATAATATCACCTCAATCATTACTCTCGACTATATTCACGTGCAACGCACGTGCTCTATACTAGTGGTAAAAAATGCACACAAGCTCACTTGTGAAACACCTCATCGCTGCATCCGGAAAAACAAAGTTATCGAAATAGTGAAGTGTGCCTTTTAATTTTATTTGGTTTAGTTAAATAGGAGAATGACATCAACAGAGTAATGCTTTACAGCCTTTTTTTTTTTTTGGTAAAAATGTCCATTTTATTCATGTTACCGCAACCAAAAATCTTTACACTTTACATTCAATCTTCCCTCTTTACAGAGTAAAAACTAACATCTACTAATCACATCCTAAGCTAGTTTATAAGCTGGTATATCCCAATGATGGCATAATTGCATGTTTATATTATTCCTTAGAGCCTTCTTCCAGCTGAGCACCCTATGCTTTATCATTTGCTGGACCCCTTGAATACATGCTTTCTTCTGACCTTTGCTCTTGTTGAAATATTCTCCTTTTTCTTTCATGCCATATATAGTTGTTTGCGCTGCTGGGCAAATTCATTATCGATCGTGCACCTTCGACATAACCGATGAACTGCGAGGGATCTTTTTTGCCTCTCAGGCCTGAGGAATTCGCTAAAAAAGAAAACTCACTGATGACAGAACACTAACTTGATCAATAGTTGATGCGCTCACTTGAATTACGAACACTATTATGAGTGTGTATCGAACACGGCTCCTACAACGAACTGGATTTCTTATCGAAATTACACAGATCATCTAACAAGTCTTCCTATGAGAAAACTATGCAAGTTATCTATGCTATTTTTCTAGTCTAATGTTGTTGAAAGGATTGACGAACCCTTTTTGTTTTGCTATCCATCTGCTTTTATACTTAAGATATTTGTCACTGCTTTCTTTGGTAACCGTTGTCTCTTATCTTCTTTGGAGATAACTCCCTGAACTTCCATGACCGATCATTTCTTCTGAAGCCTCCCCAATCACGCTGATCATGGTCCATTTCATGTGCTTCCACTAACCAATTTCCTCGACATGTTTTATCCGTTACTTCCAATGCTATCGATTGTGATGATATCTGGCGGTTTTCCTCTCTCTGTACAGAATTATTCGAACATTTCATTATCCCGCGTTTCCTTTGCTTGCTTGTCCTTTCCTTACGTTTCGGTAACAAATAATAACTGCTACAGTCGTGCTCTCTCCACCTTCCTCATTAATGCATTCTCCTGCAGTTATTCTTATGCCACGTGTCCACATCCTATTTGTGAAAATATTTGGTGACAACATTGCCCCCCCTAACTCGCACGACGATTGAATCATGTGAGTTAATTCTGTTTGGCCCATCTTCTACTTCCTTTAATCTTGGGCTGATCATCAGGCTTATTTAAATTGCCTTTTATTCGTTTTTCACTAGAGTACTTTCACAGTAAACCCTAGAATTTTTAATCGTTCCTTTCTCAAATTACCTTCAGCAACTATGGTGAAAACAAGAACTGTTCCCCATGGAGATGAGGGAGAAGGAGTTAAAGTCCCTTCTCATCCTCTGTGGGGAGTTGGGGCTCTTTTAAATCATGTTAACCCCATCAATTCTCGGGTTCTGATCCCTTATAAGAAAATCCCGAAGCCTGTGTTAGCCCACACATTCTGGGTCCATCCTTTAGGGTTCCTCCTCAGCCTCTTCGGGGTTACCTTGTTGATGATTCAGAGAAACTGCTTCTCAGTTCCCCTTTTCTAAATTGCAAAGGATGGAACGAAACTGGGTTGCCAATTAGATCCTGGCCAACGCCAATTGGGGTTTATGGGTTGATTGCCTGTCTGCCACTTATGCCGATCAATGGAGGCGGCAAGGTATTTTTGAACTTATTCATATGTCTTAAACCCCTCTTAAGGTGGATCGATGGCTTTTGTCTAGATCTTTCTATTTTTGGTCTACTACCACTAATGCTCTTATGTTGAGAACTATGATGATGGCTCCCACCATTCTTGATGTTTGTGCCCTCACAGGTCTTCTACCAATTGGTAGTCACGCTAACGCTTTAACCTACCATAATCCTATTGATCTGTCTCTTGATGTATCTTCTTCCAAATATTCTAAAACTTTTGAAAGATTCTTTCTCAAGTCCAAAAATGCTGACACCTCTCCTGATCTAAAGGAATTGGCTATTTTTCTTTGGATGTGGCTTTCTCGCCACGTGTTTTGTGTTCCCAGTCTTTCACTGACCAAAGAGTATATGAACTTAGCTGTCAGCTTAGCTCATGGAAGGGAATACGCTCTTGCGCCTTTAGTGTTAGGCAGCTTGTATAGGTCAATGTTTACCATGGTAGAGAAACAAATCCATTGGATTATTGGTGGCCCTTTCTGGCTGATGCAGCTGTGGTTGCATGCTTATTTCTCTGAATTTTTTCCTACCATTCCTGATCAACCCGATTCTTCTCGGACCCCATTCTTTCATCACTTACTTCCATTTCTTTTTTTACTTCAACTACTATAAGCGTGGACACCCTTTTCTTGGTCGATCGATCGCCCCTCACTAGCTCAGGAACCTCTCAACTTATATGAATGATTCTATGCCCATAGAGTTCCAAGATAGAGTCCGGAGAATATGGGCTAGAGTTCTTTATGGGCGATTTATTCACACGACTGGTCAGATTGTTACTACCCCTTCAGGGTCTTGTGGATATGAACGATACACCCCCTCTCAGTTTGGGCAACAGTTTTGGTTGGTATAGGGCATTCTAGCTCCTTTCTTTATAGACAATGGTTTTTTGGAAGCTAAAGAAAGGATTAAACACATCACAGCCAACCATATCAGGAAAATCGACCGGGTTATTGACGAATCGATAGACAGTTTCACTATGTCTAATTTCAAGATTCGTACTTCTATCACCGTCAACCCTTTTGACGCTCGGTACCAGGAACAAGTCCAGAGGTTATACAATGGTATCAGTTATGCCAATTGCATGGTCCGGCTAGCTTTAGACAATCCACATCGACCAGGTATTCTATTTTCTTTGATATCATTCACTATCATTTCCGCTTTTAATTACATCTTGGTTTGTTTGATGTAGCGAGTAGTAATCAACCTCAGCCCGTTGCTTCTAGAAAATGAGATCGTTCTCCCGTCGCTGACCTTCTCAACCGGTTCAAAGTAGGAAAGGAAAAGAGCCTATTACTGAATCTTTTTCAGAGAAGCATGGTCTTGACAGTGGGTCAGATAATTCTTTTGAGGATATGCTCTTTGGGAAAAAGGTAAATTTGAAGATATGGAAAAGGATGAAGAAGACGATATTCCCCTCGTTCGTCAGAGGGAAGCAATCAGGGAAAGGAAAAGACAATTTGAACGCGTACTTGATGATGCTCCTTCCAATGAGCCCATATCGGCTGTTCCTTTAAATGTTGCTCTTCCTTCTCAAACAGTTGCTAACTCCCCATCAAGTCTGAGTTTTATCATTGTGCCCTTTTTACTAATGAAAGCCATAGACTACTTGACTTTACATTATTCTTATGCAGTTGATCAAGATGTCGAGTCGTCAAAAGAAGCTACTACCGATCTCGGAGTCTCTACGAATGTTGTCCCTGTGCAAAAACAAGGATATTCTTTTGTTCCAGTTGGTCAGTTAGGAGCTCCTTCGATTTCTTCAATCGATCTGGTAGTACCTAAGCCTAAAGCAACCAAGAGGAAAAGTATTGCTTGCAAAACTCGTTTTAGCGCGAGAACTATGTCTATGAAGGTAAAACCTTTCTGTTAGTTCTTGTATTTTATTTTTTTTATCTTGCATTTACTTACCCCTCATTAGGATTTGGGTGGCATCACTATCGATTTGACTCGGGAAAGTGTCAGTAAAGAGGACAACCCTGACTATACTGCTTTTGACGCTCCAGCCGGTGATGCCACTGATGCTGAAGTCACAAGTGGTGGCATGTCTCCTTTCTAACAGGTCTGCAAGTTTTCAAATCATTAAGACTTGTTATTATCATTTGCAACTTACTCCATTTTGCTGATCGCGTCTTAGGTTGGAGAATATTGGGATGTTGCGGAAGGTTCTGATGATTCTTCTAGCAGTCATCATTCTGATGAATCGGACGATGATGCCTTGCCTAATTCTCCTGTTGCTGAAACTTGCCCCTGGTGGATTTCACTCTCCTGCTCCTACAGACCCAGCCAGAAGCCCTAAGCTTATGCCTGCAGTATCTGATTATACTGCAGTAGCTCCTTCGATGACCAAGTCATCAACTCTTCTAATTGTTTCCAGTTCTCTTTCTATCACGCAGGTAGTGGTAGAAGCAGCAGATATTCTAACAACCCGACATCTGCTCCCAAGTCGGTTATTGACAACATCAATCACAAGTTTCTGCAACTTCAGTCGGCTATCAGTGCCATTTCTTATCCTTCCAGCACATCAAGTTCTACTTCTAGCATTGATTCAGCCACTATTCTTAGTGCTTTCAAGAGTTTGCTTAGTTATCGTCTTCCTGACATTATAGCTAACGAGGATGCTGTGCTGAAGATGAACGATTTGATTGATACCCTTGCTGATAATACATCAGGTTTGAATGCTTTTCAATCAGGTTTAATTTATACTTTAAAATTCCAAATCTCTCTAATATTGGCTTCTTGGAAACAAGGTATGGGCATTAGATCTAATGTCTAGGTAGTAGATCAAGATATTGATGCTCTAAACATCCAAGTCCAAGAGAAGCATCAAATTAGTTCACAAATTTCCAGACAAATTGGTGAGATTAAAGCCGAGAAGAAAGAGTTGGAAATGAAGATGATTGCACTAAATCAGAAGGAGCAAAATCTGCTGGAGCAGCAAAATAGTGTTTATCAAGAAGCTGTTGATTTAGCCGCAGCTATGGAGGAGCCTTTAAAGAAACAAGCTAAGACACAATCCCAGCTTACTTTTGCTGACTAAATTATGTCTAGGGCCGAAAGTCAGTGGGCAGAAATTCAATCTGCTTTTGATGTTTGATGTAAACAGTTACTTTCGTTGGCCAGCTTTTGTTTTTGGACTATTATTCGTAATGAAACTGCTTTCTTTAGATTTTACTTGCAGTTTTCTTTTATTTTTGCTTTTCTTAACCTTTATCAAGCTAGTGCAAACTATCCCTATCGATTGGCTCTATTCCTTCCCACATGGAATGGACATACTTTTTTAGGTATTGGCCATTTATCGGCTTAGCATGCACTTGTCCTTCTAGTGATTTCAGCCAGTATGCTCCGCCTCTTAAAACTTTATGGACTACAAAGGGTCCTTCCCAATTTGGCGACCACTTACCAAATTTTGGGTCTTTTGACCCTATGGGAATTATGGTTTTCCACACTAAACTTCCTTCTTGAAATGTTTTGGGTAAGACTCTTCGACTGTAAGATCTACTTACCCTTAGCTTTTGTGCATGTAATCTATCCAACGTATCCAATCGATGGAAATCCTCTAATTCAATTGCCATGGCCTTGTTATATTCTGTCACTGGAAAACTGTTTTGCATAGCCACACGAAAAGATCTTACGGTTATCTCCATAGGTAGTATAGGATCATGCCCATATAAAGCATATGGAGTTATTCCAGTACTAGACCTTGGGGAAGTCCAGAATGCCCTAAGAACCTCCAATAACAAACGGTGCCAGTCATTCGGGATATATTCAATGGCTTTCTCCATAATGTGCTTAATCAATTTATTTGTTGCCTCGGCTTGGCCATTCACTTGCGCATAATAGGAGGTCGAGTTTATTATCTTGAACTTGTACTCTTTGGCAAACTCACGTATTTTCCCCAAATAAAACGGTACCTCTATCGGCCGTGATTGTTTGAGGTAATCCAAATCGATGGATTGTGTTCTCTTTGATAAAAGTGATTACACTCTCTTGTGTAACCGTTTTCATAGGCTTAGCTTCTGTCCACTTCGTAAAGTAATCAGTTGCCACAATTATAAATCCATGCCTTTTAAATGAAGAAGGATGTATCTGTCCTATTAAATCCATGGCCCATCCTCTAAATGGCCTCGATTGTAATTCAACGCATTGCGCACGGTGTATGGCTCCGTGTGTTTGGCAAGCCTGACACCCTTTTTCATATCGGACGCAATCCTCCATTATGGAAGGCCAGTAATGGCCATGTCGTCTGATCAACCATCTCATTTTGATTCATGCTTGATGGACGCCGCATATGCCTTTGTGTACTTCATCCATCACCTGCATTGCCTCTTGCCATCCCAAACATCTAAGTGCCAACCCTTCTGGCGTCCGTTTAAATAAGTCACTGTCTAACAGGAAATATTTGGTTGCCAGCAATTTTACTTTCGCATTTACTCTTGACTCTGGGTTCTGTAGATACTGGATGATTGGCGTTCTCCAATCATTTTGAATCTTATCGATTAAGTCAACCATCTCTAAATCTTTATACCTGTCATTGATCATTGGCAAACACCTTGATACCTTCACCCATTGTCCATCGACTCCTTCAGGAGCCTTTAAACCTGAAGCTAACTGAGCCATTACGTTGGCACTGCTATTATTTATCCGGGGAACATGGGTTATAGTTACATCATCAAATCTCGCCAATAGATATGTTGCGATGCTGAAGTACATCTCTAACCTGGGGGCATTGCATTTAAACTCTCTGTTCAATTGTTTTATCACCAGTTGAGAATCTCCAGATATTTGTACTGTGGTGATGCACATGTCCAATAGTATTTCCAAACCAATGATTAAGGCTTCATATTCCCCCTGATTGTTAGAGCAATCTTTTTCAATTTGGAAAGCAAACTGATGTATGTTACCATCAGGAGAGATTAACACTATACCAGAACCAGCTCCTTGACTAGTTTTTGACCTATTGAACGTCATTTTCCAATGAGCGATACCCATATAAATTACCCCATTTTCTGGGTTGCTACTTGGATGATTTGCTAAGAAATCAACCAATGCCTATCCTTTCACAGCTTTCTGAGGAATATATGTTAAGATGTATTCTATCAGCGCTAGGACCCATTTGCCCATTTTTCCCCTCAATACTGGTCTAGACAACATATATGTTATCAAGTCGGTTTGTGCTATAACTAGTACATCGAACGGCAACATATAATGTCAAAGTTTAACTTCAGTAGAATATAGATTCAAACACAACTTTTCAACAACTGTATATTTTTGTTCAGCTACATTTAAACCTCGACTGAAATAGTAAATAGCCTATTCAAATCCCTGGTCGTTTTCTTGGGCTAACAGACTTCCAAGAGATGACTCTGTTGCCGATACATATAACTTCAAAGGCCTCCCGATCTTCGGTGGCATCAGCACGGGGGGTTTGGTTAGATACTCTTTGATTGATTGAAAAGCCGATTGATGCTCTGCTTCCCATCGATACTCGGTATCTCCTTTCAACCCTAATAATGCTGAAAATGCTTTTGTCTTTCCTGCTAGATTAGCAATGAATCAACGTAAGAAATTGACTTGCCCCAAAAAACGCTGAAGTTCTTTCTTATTTGAAGAAGGTTTAGCATTTATAATGGCTTTTGCCTTATTCTTATCGATTTTGATCCCTTTTTGATGGACCAAAAATCCTAAGAAGTTACCTGTAGAAACTCCAAATGCGCATTTTAATGGGTTCATTTTCAGGCCATGTCTTCTCATCCGTATAAAAGCATTCTCTAGGTGTTTAACATGCTCTTGATAATTGTCCGATTTAACATCTACATCGTCAATGTATACCTCTAAAAACTTGCCAATTATATCATGAAAAATTAAATTCATTGCCCTTTGATATGTTGCTCCAGCATTTTTTAGAACAAAAGGCATAACTGCCCACTCAAATGTGCCTATCGCACCAGGAGATCTAAATGTTGTTTTATGAATATCTTCATCTTTAAGGAAAATCTAGTTTTATCCAGCATTCCCATCCATGAATGACATAATGGCATCTTTAGACGCAGAATCAACTAACATATCTACAATATACATGGCATGTTTAGACGTAGAATCAACTAACATATCTACAATAGGCATGGCATATTGATCTTTAGGAGTAGCATAATTTAAATTTCTAAAATCGATACATACTCTTAGCTTACCTTTTTTCTTTAACACAAGAGCTATGTTTGACATCCATTTAACATACCTGGCTGGTCTGATGAACTTGGCCTTGAGAAGCCGCTCAATTTCTTCCTTCACCAGTAGTGTTACTTCATTTGACATTTTTCTGAGGGCTTGCATAAATGGCTTGACTCCTTGTTTGATGGGTAATCTGTGTTCCCCCAGCTTCCTGTCTAAACCCAGCATTTCTTCATAACTCCACGCAAAGCAGTCTCCTCATGTCCTCTTCTAAGGCTCGTTCATCTCAACAACCAGCTCGCTCATCTGGCTGGCCTTCACAATCTTTATCATTTCCTTCTATTTCCAGATTATCTGCAATGAAGGCATACTCTGGGTCCCATTGTATTTTTTTCTTTCTCGATGAATGCCTATCCATTAAAAGTCCTCTTCCCTTATGTTTGGGAAGGACCTTCTGCTTCCAGGTCCTACCATCGAATCGATTCCTCGGCATTCTACTAAAACCCCATCTTCATCCAGGATTATTGGCTCTATGTTCTGCTGATAAAATTTGGCTTCAAGACAATTCGACTCTGCTGAAAATGGCTTGTCATCAGCCCAAACCAATTCGGCCACCTTCTTGCCATCTTTTTCTTCCCTTCAGAATATTAAAACCTGATAAAGTGATGATGGTATGCAGCCATTTACGTGTATCCAATATCTTCCAAGCAAGGCGTTAAAACTCGAAGAAGAATCAATCACGAAAAATGGCAACATTTTTGTTTTCTTTTCGATGGTCAACTCTATTGGGACCACACCCTTTGGCTTACAGATTCCTCCTACAAATTTACACACCATGATTTCAGAGGGAATTAGATCTTTTTCGTCTTTACACAGTTTTCTCAACATTCTGGTGGGCAAAATGTTTACCGCTGCTCTATTATCGATCAATACTTTGGCCACTGGTTGACCATCCATCAGTGTGGAGATAAATAAAGGCTTTAGATGCCTTGTCTTTTGGGGATCTGGTTTTGTCAATATGACTCTATTTCCGCAATCGATCATTATTCCTTTTCCTGAATGGTTTTGGCTTATTTCACTTGCTATTCCATCCTCTTCTTTAACCGCAAAGCAATTTGGTACTAGTGCTTTATCATACTCCATGTCTTCTTCTTCTAGAATCATTTTGTTCTCCTTTCGCTTCAAATGTGAGGGGAAGAACAAACACCATATTGCAGTCGATACTTGTTTCGTGTTCTCCAAAAAATAACCTTCTTTTGGTTTCTGCCTTTTTATCTTCGACCGTCGCTTTGTTTGCTTTCTTTACTTCTTTTTCATCAGGAATAATCATCTTCTCTTCCTTATCAGCTGACATCTGCTCAAACGGCTGAAACTTTCCTTTTGCAATCATTGCCTGAAGATCATCTTCCTCCGTTTGTTTCTTAAGTTGAACTTCAGTTAAGTTCAAACCCTCTTCCTCTCTTGTCCAAGTCCACTTTTTCCTTTCGAGTTGGGTCTGCTTGATCTCCAATTTTCTCTGCATTTTGCTGCAAACTTCCTCTAAACTCGACGCTTCTGCGTTCGGCTTAAAACTTGATAATTTTCTGGGAAAGAAACTTGATACGTTTCTGGGAAATAAACTCTCTCTTGTCCAACTGTATGCCAACATTCATTAGAGGGGATTTTTGGTTTCAACATCCTAGATTTTTCTCGATATCTTCGCATCATCCGAAATTCATTTCTTTGTCCGACTAGTATAGGTTTTTTCCCTTTGTAATTTTTGGACACGTACGTTGGATCAAACGGTCCAAACTTTGGCTTTACCATCTTTGAGCAAAAATGTTCGGGTCCCACATTGTTTTGATAGATGACTTGGTTAGCCATATTTGGCTGTCTAAAACTCATGCCCAATTGGAAAACCTTCGATTTTCTCGGCCTGTCTTCTTGTACTATTTCTCGACGCACTTTATCTTTCGTCAAGTGCTCCTTTTGCCACATTTTCTCTGACCATTCCCTAGAGGAACCACAACTCTGACATATTGGCTCCCCTATCGATTCAATTTTTGACACAAAAGTGCCCAACTTCATAATCACACTTCCTGTATTGGAACTACTTCTTCATCAGCCCACAAAAAATTCCCCTTTTTTCTATTTCTATAACCGAATACCACATCCGTATCATAATCTGAACTCAACATACCTTTAGTTTCTACATGTTACAGTCTCTTTCCAAAAGTTTTCTCATCTTGAAATTGTCATCTCCCGAACTTTCATCCTCACTTGAACAATCGATTAGGTTATAGTCCACCGATAGCATATTGACATTGAGCGCTATCTCTGGAAAAGGATCATTGTCTATCTCCAACACCTCTTTATTTTTGTCCACAAATTTGAGGAGTTCAGCTTCGATTTGATCATGCACCGCATTTCGGAAAATAACACAATTATTAGTATTATGACTAATAGTATTTGTTAGCCCTATGGTTGGATAACCTAGGCTTACATCTTGTTTTGATGATAACTACACATTGATTATGTTCTAATGTGTACTTTGAGTGGATTCTTAGTAGATATATACATGACACTTATGAAGACACATTTGAGAAGTTGGATAGATGGATTGAAGCCAAAGAAGCTTAAAGTTATAGGGGACATACTACGGAAGCTTCATCAAGTCCTATGTCAAAGAGCAAGAAAGAATGCAAAGGCTAAGTTACTACGACTATGATTGGTCTTTACTATTATGTAACTAGTCTTGGTTTGATGGTTGGATTGATGACTATGACCTAAAAAGACCTTAGGACACCTTGTGCATTGCATGTGAGTTCATAACCTTTCACACAAGTGTGGTTCTTAAAAATGAGTGAACTTTGGAGCTCACTCAGTTTTTCTCAAAAACTATTTTGGCGCCAATCTTTTCATATCTTGATAAAACTTTTCATTAGCTTTCCAACGCAAAAAAATGGCACCTCAATCCAATTTTTCTAGAGAAAGTTATGCCCAAAATAGGAAAAGGGGTTCCGTGAGGCAGCTGATAGGCAGTAGGGTAATACAGTCGACTGCATTGGTCAAAATTCAGCTCCAATGGCTATTTTCAAGGACAAAACTCCAACGGCTATTTTAGAGGAATTACAGTCGACTGCATTGGTAATACAGTTGACTGCAATGGCAGTTTTGCTCACTTTAAGCCTCTAACGGCTATATTTCATTTGCTCTCTATATAAATGCTTTGGGGCTTCATCATACACAATGGAAACCATATTCTAAGCCTCCATTCATTAGAGAAACATCAAGGCTCATAGATTAAACTTCTCTCTCTTCATCTTCATGATTTTACATCATTAAAGAGAGCATCTTTGTGAGCAATTCTTTGATTGAGAGTGAGCATTCTTCAAGTCATCAATTCTCTCATCTCTCTATTGTACTAGAGCTTCATTTGTACTCATTTCCTTTCAAGAAGGTTTCTTTGTACACAATTGATCTTTGTAAAAGGATTGTGATCAAGGCTTGGGTTTGTCAAGTCTTGGGTGAGCTTTGTGGATTCAAGGCTTGTGCTTGGTGTGGGGATATCACCAAGTGTTGTAAGGGTTTTGATCTTGACCCGGAAGAAGATTGTTGCTAGTGGATTCTAGTGCTCTTGCAAGGGACTTCCTTGAAGAGGTAGATGTAGGCTTGAGGGTAGTTCAAGCCGAACCATTTAAATCTCCTTGTCAAGTATCTCTAACTCAATCTCTTTACTTATTGCTCTTTAATTGTTTGAGATTGTTTAGTTAGCATCTTCATTAAATTATTACTTGGTTTGATTGAGATTTATGATTGTGCTTAGTTTAAATTCTCCATTAATTTTCAAAAACCCTATTCACCCCCCTCTAGTGTTGTTTTATTGGTTTCAAGTGGATTCAGAGCCTCGGCTCTTGATTTTTTTTGGTTAACACCTAGAGAGTTAAAAGATCATGGGGTTTTCTAGTCTTAAGGGGAGTTCTATTACTCGACCTCCACTTTTTGATGGGTCTTCATATAGTATATGGAAAATTAAGATGCGAGTATTTTTAGAATCTTTAGATTATGAAATGTGGGGAATCGTTGAAGATGGCCCTTATGTTCCAGCCAAAAGGATTAGGAATAAGCTTGTGCCAAAAGAGAAATTCGAATTTAATGACTATGATAGAAATATGCTTTGCATGAATTCTAGAGCTAAGAATTGTCTTGTTTGTGCTCTAAACACAAATGAACTCAATCGAGTTATTATGTGTGATTCGGCTAAAAGTATGTGGGATACACTTCAAGTCACTCATGAAGGGACTTCTCTTCGAAGAGATTCAAAGATGAATTTATGGCATGGAGAATATGAATTGTTTCAAATGTTTTTCGATGAATCTATTATGGAAATGAATTTTCGTTTCACTAAAATTGTTAATACTTTGAAACAATTAGGATAAGATTTTCTAACGGTGATCTTGTGAGAAAGGTAATTAGGTCATTACCTAGAGAATGGGATGCAAAAATTATCGCACTTCAAGAATCAAAGGATCTCAATACCTTCTCGTTGGATGAATTAATTTGCTCCTTGATGACATATGAAATGCAACTTGAATCATTTGGGCAAAAAGTTCCAAAGAAGAAGAAGAAGTGCATTGCTCTTAAAGCTTCATCAATGATGGATCAATCTTCAAGTGAAGAGGAAGAAGACTTGAATAACAAGGAGATGTACATACTTGCAAAGGAATTCAATGAGTTTCTCAAAATTAAGAAAGTTGGAAACTCACACAAGAGCAAGAATGATTCAAGTGTAGATATTACTTCATGGGAGAATAAGAAGAAGAAAGGGTCAAGAAAAAAGCACTCCATGAAGACATCAATCGAAGCCATCATTTGTAGTGATGATGATTCAAATGGAGATGAACGTGGTCATTTCGATGAGGGAGATGCAAATTTATGCTTTATGGCTCGAAAAGATGATGAGGTAAATTCTTCATATAGTGACAGTGATAGCAATTGATCCAATGATGATATTCATGATGCTTATGCTCTTTTATATGAAGAATCCATGAAATTAGCCAAGAAAAATTGTGCTTTGAGAAAACAAGTGCATGCGATTTCAAAAGAACTAGATGACTTAAAAAGTGATTATTGTGAGTTGCATGCCAAGAATGAATGCATATCTAGCCATTTATATGTAGAGCATGTGAATAATGATTTGGTTGAATTGATTGTGAACATTCCTAGCACAAAACAAATCTCTTGCGATACTTCAATTTTAGAAAAACAAAATGTAATTTTAAATCTTGAGATTTGTGATTTGAAAAAATGCCTTGAAAAATTTGTTGATGGTAAAAACAACTTGGATGTCATGCTTGGACACCAAAGAGTTGGCCTAAACAAAGGCGGTGTTGGATTAGATCCCTTCACCTTGCCTCCTAAAGTTTTTAAACAACAAACTAGGTTAAATGTTCCTCCAAGACAACCAAAGAACTATTGCACATCTTTTACACATTGTGGTTGGTGCAACAAGAAAGGGCATACGACTAGTTATTGTCCTTGTAGAATTGTTTATATTAGTGGTGTAAAGAAAATGTTTGTTGTTAAAGAGTTTTTTAACGTTACTAAGACTAACACTTATGGACCCAAGAAAATGTGGGTACCAAAAGTTAGACCTAAATTGTGATTGTAGGTTATTCAAATCAAAGGCAACAAGGAGAAGGCTCCAAGAAAATTTTGAGAAGGAGGAGCAACAAGTTAAATCTTAAGGGGGAGTAAGCATTCCAAGATTGGACATGCTACAACAAATGAAGAGAGTCTCAAAGCTTGTAAAAGAAAATGGACTACAAAATGATCCCTCATGAGCTCAATTCATTGGTAATTCACCAAGAGGGTAAAACTTAATGATTTTCTCAACATTGTGCTATGTGCTAAACTTATATGTTATCAAGTATGCTTAAATTGTCAAATCTATAAAATAACTTGCTTCTTGAGAATTCATGCGAACTATGGTCTAAATTGTGAGTCCTTGATTCTTTACTTCTCTATGTTATAATCTTGGATACCTATAGGATTTAGATGACGATGTATGGTCATCTTGCACTTATGTTGGAAATATTGATTGTTGATGACCACCATTTGCTTTGTGGAAATTTCATGTTAAAATTATGCCATCTTAATGCTTCACATTGCCATTCCTACACACACGCACCTTTTGGTAATGCCAAAAGAAGAGCATGCCTCGGTTAGGCATTTAGTTGTGTTTGTTGGATATTGTTGGCATTGATTGAGGGGGAGCATATATTAGGATGAAATATGCATATGATAACTTGATAGAAGCTTACATGCTTGAATCACATACTATCTTGTTACTCTTGAAAAATGCATGAAGTAAATGAGATTATTGAGCTACATTGCCTATCTTTCTTTGGATCATGAAGGAACTCTTGATGTCATCCGTATAAGTTCATGAGTTATATGCACCTCATACCATTATCTTGCTCATAACTATCTCTTCACACACACATACCCTTGTCTTTTTGTTGATGACAAAGGGGGAGAAATAATCTTGATTCTATGTGCTATGTGATTGTGTGTTTTAAGAGAACATTAGAGGAAGAGCATATCTTGTTTTAGCTAGGGAAGCTAGCTACGAGCTTAATTGATATATGAGATAAATTGACATATAGCTACAAGCTTAATTGCTATATAAGTATACAAGAAATGATTGAATATTCTATGTGAGATTTTTGTGCTTAACTGACTATCATATGATACATTTTACCCTATATAGAATTAATGTTTGTCATCATCAAAAAGGGGGAGATTGTTAGCCCTATGGTTGGATAACTTAGGCTTACATCTTATTTTGATGATAACTACACATTGATTATGTTCTAATGTGTGCTTTGAGTGGATTCTTAGTAGATATATACATGACACTCATGAAGACACATTTGAGAAGTTAGATAGATGGATTGAAGCCAAAGAAGCTTAAAGTTATAGTGGACATACTATGGAAGCTTCATCAAGTCCTATGTCAAAGAGCAAGAAAGAATGCAAAGGCTAAGGCTTCGTTTGACAAAAAAAAAATTTTGGTTTTCAGTTTTTAAAGAGCAGTTTTTTAAAGAGCAGCTTAATTTTTTTTTTTATAAAAACAAGTGGGTGTTTGATAACCCCTTTTTTTTTTAGGTTTTTTTTTTTGGTGTTTGGTAACCCTTTTTATTTTGACTTTTTTTTTTGGTGGTTTGCGGTGGCGGTGGTGGGGCGTAGCGGTGGTCGACAGTGGTGGTGGTGGTGGCCGACGGCCGGAGGTGGCTGCCGGCAGTCACCGGCGGTGGTGGCCGGCGGCCGGAGGTAGCTGCCGGCAGTCTCCGGCGGTGGTCGCCGGCGGCCGGAGGTGGCTGCCGGCAGTCACCGGCGGTGGTGGCCGGCGGCCGGAGGTAGCTGCCGGCCGTCTCCGGCGGTGGTCGCCGGCGGCCGGAGGTGGCTGCCGGCAGTCTCCGGCGGTGGTCGCCGGCGGCCGGAGGTGGCTACCGGCAGTCTCCGGCGGCCGGAGATGGCTGCCGACAGTCTCCGGCGGTGGCTGCCGGCGGCCGGAGGTGGCTGCCGGTGGTCGCCGGCGGCCGGAGGTGGTTGTCGGCAGTCTCCGGCGGCCGGAGGTGGCTGCTGGCAGCCGGCAGTCTCCGGCAGTGGTCGCCTGAGGTGGCTGCCGACGGTGGGAGGGTGGTGGTGGTGGTCGAAAAAAAAAACCAAAAGTGAAAAAAAAAACCAGTTTTTGGAGTTTTTTTTTTTACTCTGCAGTTTAAAAATTGGTTTTTTAAATTGAAAAAAAAATGGTTACCAAACGCTCCTTTTTTTTCAGTTTTTAAAACTGAAAAAAAAAGAGGAAAAAAAGAGTGTCAAACGGGGCCTAAGTTACTACGATTATGATTGGTCTTTACTATTATGTAACTAGTCTTGGTTTGATGGTTGGATTGATGACTATGACCTAAAAAGACCTTAGGACACGTTGTGCATTGCATGTGAGTTCATAACCTTTCACACAAGTGTGGTTCTTGAAAATGAGTGAACTTTGGAGCTCACTCAGTTTTTTCTCAAAAACTATTTTGGTGCCAATCTTTTCATATCTTGATAAAACTTTTCATTAGCTTTCCAACGCAAAAAACGGCACCTCAATCCAATTTTTCTAGAGAAAGTTATGCCCAAAATAGGAAAAAGGGGTTCCGTGAGGCAGCTGATAGGCAGTAGGGTAATACAGTCGACTGTATTTGAATCCAGTCGACTGCATTGGTCAAAATTCAGCTCCAACGGCTATTTTCGAGGACAAAACTCCAACGGCTATTTTAGAAGGATTACAGTCGACTGCAATGACAGTTTTGCTCACTTTAAGCCTCTAACGGCTATATTTCATTTGCTCTCTATATAAATGCTTTGGGGCTTCATCATACACAATGGAAACCATATTCTAAGCCTCCATTCATTAGAGAAACATCAAGGCTCATAGATTAAACTTCTCTCTCTTCATCTTCATGATTTTACATCATTAAAGAAAGCATCTTTTCACTATGAAAAAGACTGAATTCTGGGATCTTTCCCCCTAGGTATTTTTCACTGATCGATATCATCAGGGTATGATTTTCGATATAGAGGCCTATCAATAGGCCTGTATCCCTGACCCATCCCAACTCGTGGAAACTTATGAGGAGATTGCGGCATATGGCCCATTTCAACTCGATGGAATTCATGTGGAAGATGAGGCACTTGGCCCATTCCCGCTCGATGCAATTCGTATGGTAGATGCGGTATAGGTTTGTAACCTATCCTTTCTCTATTGTTTATCTGACCGTTATCGGTCGTTTCTTCAAATACAGGGTTTTCAAACGTATTCACTCTTTCTAGGTTCCTTTTATGAGGTGGGGCGTAGGTACCCTCTGCTCCCTGGCTAGCATGACGCTGGCTATTTCCATTTCTAAGAACGTTGATACTATTAGGCCATGTAGCAGGATTCTTTGTTCCACTTCCTCCTACTTCTTTCCTATTTGGCCCGTTTTCTCCCCCATCGATAGGTGAGGGAATGTACCAACCAGAATCATGCGGTTGATTTGAGCTTAAACCATTTGTTTGCTTTACAACATTTTTTATCCTTATAAAAGAACCGTCGATCTCCAAAGGATCAGTATGATCGTTAATAGGGGCTTTCCCCTTTTGTAGTTTCAAAATTACTACTTTAGCAATAAAAGCAATCTGTTTTTGGATTTCTCCTGACAAACCTTTTATCATTTCTCTTTCAGAGATATTTCTTTCCTCTGAAGCTCGTTTCACTTCCTCTACTATTTTAGAACTTAATTGATTCTACTCACTAACCAATTTATTCAAAGACATAGTTTGATTTTCCATAACAATCATAAATCTAGACACCATGTCTTTAACTTCTTGGTTTGATGAACTAGCCTGGTCCATCATCTATGCCAAAGTTTGGCTACTGTGGCCGATAGTAGGCATCCCCATGTTAGGACTTCCATTGTCACCGGAACTTCCTCCGTTGAAATTTCCTGAGTCTTGAATGTTAGCGTTCATATTTTCAGTTCCATTCATGCCGTTAAGAGCTTGATTATTTCTTGTTTCTTCTGAGCTATTACCATTGTTGTTGATGCTTGGATTTTCGATACCATTAGTGGTACCATTTCGCCTCACAACATTACTTCGTGTGCTTGGCATCGTTTTCTTTTTTAGCTACCTGTGTCCCACTGGGCGTGCCAATGTTTGCGCTGCTGGGCAAACTCACTATCGATCGTGCACCTTCGACACAACCGATGAACTGCGAGGGATCTTTTTTCCTTCTCAGGCCTGAGGACTTTGCTAAAAAGGAAAACCCACTGATGACAGAACACTAACTTGATCAATAGTTGATGTGCCCACTTGAATTACAAACACTATTATGAGTGTATATCGAACACGGCTCCTACAACGAACTGGATTTTCTATCTAAATTACACAGATCATCTAGCAAGTCTTTCTATGAGAAAACTATGCAAGTTATCTATGCTATTTTTTTAGTCTAATGTTGTTGAAAGGATTGACAACCCCTTTTTCTTTTGCTATCCGTCTGCTTTTATACTTAAGATATTTGTAACTGCTTTCTTTGATAATTGTTGTCTCTTATCTTCTTCAGAGATAACTCCCTGAACTTCCACGACCAATCATTTCTTCTGAAGCCTCCCCAATCACGCTGATTGTGCTCCATTTCATGTGCTTCCACTAACTGATTTTCTCGACATGTTTAACCGTTACTTCCAGCGCGATCGTGATGCTATCTGGCGTTTTCCTCTCTCTGTACAGAATTATTCGAACATTTCATTTTCTCGCGTTTCCTTTGCTTGCTTGTCCTTTCCTTATGTTTCGGAAACAAATAATAACTGCTACAGTCGTGCTCTCTCCACCTTCCTCATTAATGCATTCTCCTGCATTTATTCTTATGCCACGTGTCCGCATCCTATTTGTGAAAATATTTGGTGACAACAATAGTATACTGTAACTGCCAAAGCTAATTTGCACATCTTGGTATGAAAACTTTTCCCCCTGAACAATTTTTGGGAGCCTTTCAGCTGTATACACATATAGAAGCCCTTATTATTAAACAAAGATGGGCACATTTTTAGTACAAGCCCTTATTATTAAACAGAGAGAGTAGTGTCCTGATCAAGTAAACTCTCATATAGGTCATCGCGAACCCCTTTCTTGAACCTCTGGACAATGGCCTCAGAAGAGAAAAGTTTGCTAGAGCACAGGCTTCCTTTGACGTGATCATCAGTAGCTCGATCAAAGCAAAAGAAATGTAATTCTGATGTGAGATAGCAAAAGTCGTACAAAATTAGCACCATCTTGTCAAGAATGTGTGCCTTTTAATTGAGCCTTTCATTTGGGGTCTCTAGCTATAAACTGGTGTGTGCCTTTAAATTTTGTTCCCTGTCATTCTTCACTGTCTGTTTTCATTATTTACCATTAAAGATTTAAATTCTTGATAAACTGCAGTTAACAAGGTATGCCAATATTTTTTTCATTGTAATTGGCTTTTGAAATGGTGCATCGTTGTTTGAGACTGCCAAAAGAAGCACCAGTGGCAACTATTTTAAAAAAGTTTTGTTTTGGGAGTGACTCCGGAGGCCAGTGGTGGAAGTCCCCTGCTAGCCTCGGCCCTTGAAGAAACACTCTATCTGGGCCATAAAGAATATGTGGCCTGAAAAATGGCTGACTCAATCCCTCCTCCGAGGACAAGAAAAAGGCCTCCACCACATGCAACTCGAATGCCTGTTTCGTCATTTGTGACTCTTTTAAGTGTCACCAAAAGAAAATCCGTTGCTTCTACAAAACAAATTTGTTAATTATTAGCAATGCTTTTTCCGGGCAAAACTCTTTCCAAGTTCATGCTCCTCTAAGTTTTAACCTCTCATTCCATTACTATGGTCATTCAATCTTCTTTCGATAATAAGAGGCTTCGGGCGGGTATTAGGTTAGTTTGTTATTCAAATAGCTCTAGATGTGGCTCTGCAGCTTTCTCCACCCCCTCTTCTGACATTTATACAGCTTTAGCTCATGGTCTTCAAATTGCATCTTCATGGGCATTTAAACGGAATTTTTTACATATCAAAGTGCTAACGGATTCTTCTTTCATCCTTAAAAAACAGATAGCGGACGCTGAGGACATTCTAAATACGGTGACACCCATCATCTATGACTTTTGTAATACTGTAATGGAATCTCATCACTTTAGTATTGACCGGGCAGCTCCACATCTTTTGAAGGAAGCACACTTCCTTGCTACCTTTGTTTGTCAGGCCCGAACTACGGTTTACCAAGATTGGGTCGATGAACATGTGCAGTACTAGCATACTTTTTGTTTTGTTTGTGATGTGTCATTCATAGATATGTGGTGTACACTAGTTTATTGGTGGCTTTCGTTGTTTCCTGGTGTGTACCTATCTGTAAGGCCTTAAGGCCGTATTCCTCTTTAATTTTTCTATGCAATTCTCCTATTAACAACAAAGAAAAGAGGGGGGGGGGGGGGGGAGAAACTTGACAGTAAACTATGTTCCCAAAGACAAAAAGAGTGTCTCAAAAGTTGTCATGTGTCATTATTTTTGCACTTTAAGAATACAACAAATATAGTTACTTCTGTTACTACCTCTCCACCTTCACCGACACACACCACCAACGTCCACCATTGCCCACTGCACCATTCACCATTGCCCACCACCACTATCACTCTCCCCAAACACCCTCCCTATAGGCCCCCACCACCACCACACACCACCGTTGCAGCCCCACCAACACTGTCAACTTCAAGAAATGCCACTATCGAAGCCCACCAACTTCACTACACAACCCATCACCAGCACACACTACTCCTCTATGCACAGGCGCACAAACAAAGATCATGACCTAGCCACGATAACCACCTAGATCCGCCACCTCCACGCACGCTGCGACAAGATTCATGCACCACATGCCACTGCAATTGCCATCACGACACAGATCTAGGGCCCATCTCTCTCCCTTTTGTGGTGACAAAGGAGGGGAGGTTGGGGGGGGGGGGGGTGCATGTATTCTCCAGTAGAGAAGAGCAGGTTTCAGCTAAAGATGTTGGCCGAATAGTTGGAGGTGGGTTGGTGGCGGTGTTGATGAATTTGAAGGATGCAAACACAAATATTCAATGTTTGACGACTTCAAATTTAGGCACATTACACTTCATTAGGTCATTTGGTTGCTTTAGGAGAGGACATGGTTTGTTGCCAAACTTTTTCCATTTTGAAATGCAAGACTTGTAGAAATTTTTTTATTCTGTACATGCCAGATCATGAATTAATAGTTGTCTCCAGGAGTGGCATCCCCAAAAAAAATTTGGATGATGAAATAAATCAAAAAAATGGATTCTTACATTCTCTTCTAATATCCTAATCAATGCTACTTTCTTCTCCCTTTATTTACCACAAGTGTTCTCTCTTCGTAACATTTATAGTTTTAAGGTTGCTCAAGTCCGTAAAGAGCAAAGCAACTACGCCTAAACTGGAACCCGGAATAGATAATGATCAAAATTAACTAGGATTGGTATGAATCTAGTAACTACTAATAATTTATGGGTAAGGTTAGCATAGCAATAAAGCTTTAAACATCATTAAATACTGAAGCCTAAAGTTAGGCGTGTTAAAACATAGTCAATTTTCGAGTTCTAGAAAGTGAGTTACGAGAGTTCTGGAAAGTAGGTCAAGTCTGATGACCCCCAAGAACACCTAGTATTGTAGCTGGTTCTTCCGGTTGTTTATACAGATGTTTCTCCTATTAATCCCACCAAAAAAAAAAAAGATTAACGTAGACAAAACCACCAACTTTGGCAAAATTTGATAAAAAAGTTGAAGAACAAAAGAGCATGGTCATGTCTATTCTTATGGGGATGCCACCCTGACTATCCCAAAAGCCGAACAGGGGAACTACAAGTGAAAGTCCAGTCAGGCCCATGTGCAACAGACACGCAGTACTACTCAAACAGTCTTCTTCCTTCCCAATTCTGTCATTCAGACTTTTAGATGGCCATTTTTGTCTCCCACGTTCGGATGATCAAAGCATATAAACAAAACATCTCACCATGATCTGTGGAATAAAAGGCCCAAGAAAAACAAACTACAAGGGAAAAGACAAAACGAGACGCCATCAATGGCAGAGGTGCCCGACAAAGATGTGGACAGACTTCTGAATTTATGGACGCCCTCAACGACAAAGTGAAGAAAAAGCAAACCCCCCATGCGAACCACAGTGAGAAAGCAAGCTTTACATCTAGACCAAGAGCACAACATATTGTTATGCACAGCATGGATATGTTGACCAAGTACGCTAGGAACTTTGTCAATGTATCCATGCGAACTTCCTCAGAAAATATTTGTTAGGATTGAGCGTAATTAGTTCACATAGTATTATATTACCGAACTTACATGGCTAATATCGAGACGATCACTTTAAATGGTTAAAGAAATTAAGGCGTATGCTTGCACAGTCTGTAGACTTGTGCTCTTAATTAATCTTCAACAACGTACAATGATAGCATTAACACTTGAAGATCAAGCAAAACAAAGTGATGTTTTAGTGGTCGCTTATTTGTGCTTTAGTCATTACAATGTAATTGTACTACGAAGCCAATCAAATCCTCAAAGTAGATCTAATGTTGAATATGCACCATATGTAGCCAATTCCTTACTCAAACCCAGCAATAGAAGATACCATATTCAGACAAGGTGGGGTCGCGCTCCAACAAACCCAACTAAAACACAAAAAAAGGGGCTAATTGGAAGAGACTTGTGTTACCATATTAGATATAGAATATCGTACAATGGCCTGGTTATGCTTATTAACCTTTTGTATAGACACCAAAAATGCGGATAGATATACAGAAAGGTTTCTGCAAAATAGCTTGACATTAAGAGAGAGGAGCCCTTCGAGGGAACCCCTTTCTCTTGTGTGATTGCTTCTTTGGTTTTAAGATTGAAGTCAACCAGTCGGCTTGAACTTCCTCAGTAGACTCGGTGAAAGAAAGAGATGATTCGTTTTCATGCGAATTTCCATCTTGATCAGAATCCCCCTTCCATGAGAAGTCTTCAAATTCGGAATTTGGGATCGAGAACATCTTATTAGCCACTTTTTCCACAGCTGATACCTAGAAATTTTAATAAATTCAAGAGACTTAAGAACGAAAACAGTTACTAGAATTTTAGGCATAGTGATTATAGCAAAGCATGGCACTCAGAGGTACATATAATGCAGGATGCACATTGCTTAGAAGGGCAGTAACACAGAGCTAGTAGTGGTTTGCCACAAATTCTGTGGAAGCAAAAAGCGATAAAGTGTATATCGGGCAATTAGCAGATCAGGTATTGGAAGTTTACTGTCGATATCAATACCTTGCATGCAATAGAGCAGAATCGATTAGGAAAATCTTGTATGTGCCTCTTACAAGCTTCACAGATCGCACCACCTTTTGTCTTCGAGGGTTTGGCATCCCCACATTGAGGCCGCGGATTCAAATGAACAGCCTTTTCACCATTAATTTTATATGTCTGCAGATGGATACACATCATTAGGAATAAACAACATGTTATTTTGTCAGTTGAGGTATCCTACATCTTTTCAGGAATAAATGATAAAGCAATTATGCATTGGAGGAAAATTTCCATAAGAGGTGAAGAGCATTCCTTCTTTTTTCTTTTGATTTGATCACTGCTCCAAAGGTGGCAATCTTACTACATAAATTAGAGAATTCTTTGCACGATCGCTCTTGAATGTTGTCCTTCAATTAATTAGATGAAATTTAATAACGTCTCAATTAGTTATATCAGATAAAAGCTGAATCTATTAGATAAATGCCCGCTACGAAATATGAAGAGATAAGTTTGCAATCATCAAATATGGTAAAGCACAATCTATCCATCCACAGAGGGGAGGTCAGTATGATCAATACCATAATCAATGGAGTACCATAACCGAAATACACCAGTAATTTACGCACATTCACAGTACTCATAATTGAGGTTAAAGATACTCATAACTGTAGGGAGAATAAAGAAGGAGACTGACTTGAACTTTAGAGCAATCAAGGTGTTTCTGGATATCCTGAAGGCGAACGACGTCGTGATACACATATCTGCAGATTTGAAGGCGGCGGTGAAGGCAGTGAACGGTGGAACTAATGACACAGTGCTTGCAGAAGCTGAGATTACAGTCGATGCAAAACACATTCTTCTCATTCTTTCTCAGGTCACTGTGGTCCAAACATGACCCAAAAAACTTGCTACTCAATAAGGAATCTAACCACTCTGGTTTTCTCTTCTTTTGCAGTGTCTTACAACCAACCTGTTAACAGCAAGAACACCCGATAAAGTCTATCCATATTCCAAAAAACAGGAAAACAGACTATATGACCAAATTCATGTACTGGTGGCGGAAGAAATTAAACACTGACCATTTTTTCTGGTATATTTGGGATAGAACAGTTCCAGTATAGCTTTAGCCACAATTAATGAACAGTAAGAGAGGGTATTGCGGGCAACAAAAAAGGAAGAAAAAGAAAGAGGGTATTGAAGAGAAATGAATTTGGGTTGCAAGGTTTAGGATGGGAAGAAGAGAAGAGAAACAGATTACAGTGAGATAAAGATGGTTGGTGGTGACACAGAAAATCTTGGTGGCTTATGCTAATGGCCTTCACTTTCTGGGAAGGTGAAGCAACTCCGGCCGTTGGATGCAATGGAAGGGGACCCAGAAATCGGAAAAGAATATAGAGATGTGATGGGCGGTTGAAAAGGGCAGCTCATCGAGCCACTCAACTTTGTTCCCGCCAATCAACCGAGATTTTCGCCCCCTATCTCACGCTTCTGTGCAAATTGCCGTTTTCCCTTTCCAACACGTTTTGAAAAAACTTTAAAATCATATGAGAAATCATTTATTCCCAGAAACTGGAGGACTCAGAGATTCACACTGTCAATTTGTTATCGGGCTAAATTATTTTTTTTTTTAATTTTTGATTAAACAAGAGAATTGCATTTATAAGAATCTGTACGATCTTCTATAAATAAAAATGTGAACATGTGTAAATTTTTTCAGACCAAAAAAAATCCCTACAAAATTGTCTAATGCCATTGTTATCCTTATTTGAAACACATCTCATGCTATGTTCGGTGGAAGCCTATTCATCTCTCAATGCTAGATTCATAGTTTCTCTCTTGAGAGATTAAGTATCGAATCGTAGATACACCGGTTCAACTCTTCGAAATGATAATGGTTTGCATATAGTTCTCATTTCCTTTGCATATCACTTCCGCACTCTGTTTATTGTTTTTGAAATGAGCAATACCTCTACTAGGTAAATGATTAAATTATTAAGAGAACTTTACCATCACAATTTGTTCACATTTCCTTCCTAAAATTAAAAGGGTTAATCCACTTTGTTGATTGCCAAATTTATATTTGTTGCGTTTGACTAATCGAGCTAATGTGAAATCATAAAACAATACTTTACCGTTTACTGAAAAATAAAAAATAAAAAAGATTGGTAACGTCATGATAGGGAGATAAGGTGCAACGTCTACTTGCAAGACATCATCACGCACTATGTATTAATGGCCTCGGTGAATTTTAAAAATAGAAAAACAAATCTGTGTGTCACTCACTGCTTATACTTAATCTGTGGAGCATATTAATATGACAAAAAATGTTCTTATTTTGTAAAATGTCATGTTTTAGATAAAGGGCAATTGTGGAATTGAAATTCCTACCCTGAAATTGCAATGAACATTTACCAACAGATTTCTTTTTCTGTTTTCCAGCCACACATCATCTGGGCGGCGGCACGTCTCTGTGCATGTATAAGCTCCAATTTGCAGAGTTTTGCTCTTCTAAATCGGGTGAAAAGCAAAACTCTGAATATAGGCACTCTTAGTAGGAAATTGTTTTTAACAATTAGTGGACTATCCATGGCAATTTTGGCGCTTGATTTACAAAGCAAATTTTAGCTTGCAAAAACAAGATTTTCGACTCTTAATTTTAGAGTTCAGAAGCTTGAAGAAGTTGCGGGGGGAGATTATCAACATTCATTTAATAATGGATTCAGAATATTTTGAAAGCAAATCCTTATGTGTGCACACACTTCAACTTTGGCTTCACTTTGGACTTCAATTTAATTTAAGAGGTGATGGTGAACTAAAATTGATTGTCATAGTTGAAAAGAGAACTTTACATTAGGACCGGCCACAATCTCAGTTTGTCAGATGCAGATGCTCACATGCATCGCACGTACAACCTGCTAGTAGTATAAAATATATGAGCACTCGGCTTATGAACATACATTTTAGCGCAAAAGAACGACATTATAAAGTTGTGAAAACAATAATCAACTAACTGTAAAAAAAAAAAAAAGTCTAAAAGAGGTCTGAGGACCAAGCAAGAGACCCATTTTCATCGCAACCATATAGCATTCATCCTTGGATGGAAACGATTAAAATAGGCAGCCGGGCAAAAGTTTGAAAACATGTACTCAGTAAATGTAATAAATATCAAACGGTACTGGGATCGTCAAGAAAGTTATATATTCTAAGTAATACACGTTAGAAATATATGCTAATCATTCAATAAAGGGAGATAGACATTATATACTCGGTCGGTCTTTTATAATTATATATATATATATAATGGGGTTGACGAGGTCTTTTGATGTCATTGTAAGTGCACTTTCGATCAAAGAAGAAAGGAAAACATATTTGAAGTCTCCGGTCTCCTTGGTGCAAGATCGAAGGAATTAAACAGATAATTCAGGTACTTTTTACCATGTGCAAGGTGTTGAATGGGAATTAGTGAGAGTTTAGACTGGCTGGTTCAGTTTTGCTGCAGATTGACGTCAAAAAAAGGAAGAAAAGATAGATAGGCAACATGAAGGTCACTTACTTCCAAAAAATTGACTCTTCGAGTCCAAAAAGCAAAAGAAGGCATTCAAATTGAATCCAGGCCGGTAATTATTAAGTCATCTAACTTCATAGAAGAGAAATACCACAAGCTGGAATGATGATTAGAGCAATAAAAATCTTAGAATGGCTCGTCATAGCAATATCCATTATTGACTCGAATCTCCATGGACGTCTCTTTGTTTTTCTACTTTTCTGATTGGTTTACTTCCTGCCAACTAATACTGAATAATTTGTTTGATGACAAAAATAAATAAATAAAAATAATTAGGCCATGGTGTTAATTTTTATGATTGGGAACCAAATATGTAAGCAGGTGTCAG
Organism: Escallonia herrerae; assembly: GCA_033070095.1. NCBI lineage: Eukaryota > Viridiplantae > Streptophyta > Magnoliopsida > Escalloniales > Escalloniaceae > Escallonia > Escallonia herrerae. Next base: position 59,541 of record JAVXUP010002055.1, read on the forward strand.
ACTACAGCTTTGGTACCATTTTTGGGTTATCAGTTATTGTAAAAGTTTAAGGCTTTGTTTGATTGGATTTTCGTTTTCAGTTTTTTCTCCAATTCTGTAAACTGGAGAAAAACACGTTTGGCACACAATTTTCGTTTTTTTTCCCCTTCAGTTTTGAAAATCAGTTTTTAAAACAGGGTTGTTTCTGAAAATTCCTATTTAGAAGTATTGGGTTTTCAGCTTTGATTTTTATTTTGAGACCACCACCCCCCTCCCACTGCCCCGGCCACCGCCCACTGCGTGTCGCCGGCCACCGCCGGCGATGAGCAACTACCAGAAACCAATTGCCAAGTACAAAGCATTCACAATAATTTTATTTCCAGTGAAATTATCAAAATATGAAACGAGGTATGTTGGAAAATGAATCGTTCACTATGTGTCAATGTTATGACCCGAACCAGATCACTGACCAGCCACAGGTCCATTGGATTCTTACTAAGGGCTTTGCCAAGCCTTAATATAACATGTGCATACCATTGTTAGAATTTAATAAATTCTACACCATTAATAAGGCTTCTAACAGCGGGTCAAACAATCTTACAACATTACTAAACAACTTATCATTTTTATAAACACTCGATTCACCACCTAACTACGATTTTATGGTTACATACTAATCATGCAGTCTTACAAAGCAAAAAGACTAATATTCATGACACTACAAGGACGTCAAAGTGCTACTGGGATTCATTAAGTGATATATTGTGTGTTTTTCATTCTACCCTTTAGAGAGATAAGGGGAAGCAAGTGGGTCAGAAGAGAGAAAATAGGTTAGTGGAGTGTTTAATGCAGAGAGATAAATGAATAAAAAAGTGTAAGAAAGTGGACAAGAGAGAGAAAATGAGTTGATAGAGAATTAAATGTGGAGATAAATAGATTAAAAAAATGTAAAAAGGGTAAAATATGTAAACACACCTATAAAATATTTCTTAATTTGAAAAGTAAGGAATGGCCTAAAAAGAAATTTTGATTAATCTTTGTGGGACCCGAATGGGAGGGGGGGTGTATACCACTTAAAAATAGTAGGAGGTGGCATTTTCTTAAGACAAATTTCTCAACAATTTGACATATATCGTATTTACAAAATAATCCCAAAAAAATTTCAAAATTACATTTTGACCCCAAAATCATTTTAACCATTCACACTCTACTAATTTCTGAGTATCACCGAAATTATTACCCTTCTACTTTTTCGGACCAAAAGATAATTATTTATCGCTCAAAATTATTTTCAACACCTCGAAAAAGTAGGTGTTACGGTCCATATGTCACAAAGTGGTGCATACGTAGAAGGTTTGTGAATGAAATTGTTCTCGTGTTTTGGATTCTTAAGCTAAGATATAAGCCACTCCCAATTTCACCCTCCCACGTCCCCAAATCTGGCACCAATAGGCCGTACAAACATATTGGTCGTGCACATGGGCATTCCATGAACAACTGGTCAATTGTTTCGGGTTGCTCTTAACATAAGGGGCACATATTTGTGACTGCGAGCTTGACTGTGTGTAGTTTTCTATGTAATGGAAGTCGGTCTTGCAGTGCTTGTTTGCTAGATGAGAGATATCATTTTGAGGGGAATTGGTAGCTTCCACAAGGTCTTTGATATGCGAGCTGATGTTAGGATTTTCGGATAGAGCACTTTGGTTCCGAATATTATTTTGTTTCCTAATATATAAAATTCATATTTTGTAGCAACTAAGAAATTCCGAGTACTAGTGGCATTCCAAACTTAGGTGTCTTTAACTGAGAGTTTTGACATTTGAAGAGCCAGAGTTCGGGTAGCCAAATATGGTGGAAAAAGGGATCCAAGTCCAACGGAGGTCTTGTCCCAAGCATTATTCTTAAAGAGAGATCACAGACTTGTGATACCTGATTTGACTTGCAATAATTAGTGGTCATTTGGTTCTGGCTTAGTATCGGGGAACCGTAGTGATTTTGGTTCTTGTTCCCACCTTCCAACGAAGGTCTTTCTGAGTAACAGGTCTGCCAACGAGGATAGCTCTCCATCCTGATGAAAAATTACAAGATACTGGGCAACATATATTACCTTTGTAATACCTTCGGTAGCATGGTGTCTTATGATTCTCTGGCTTACTTGTGCTAGAAGGGCCTGATTAAACAGGCGTGCGTCCTCGAACCCAAGGCAACCCTTCTCCCTCCTTTGATGCAGTATCACATTCCAGTTTATCCGGTGTACACCACGCCGGTTCTCATCACGAGACAACCAAAACATACCAGGTATAAAGTTCATTGCTCTACACACATATTGAGGGAATAAACATACCCGCATTTGATACACCATCACCGATGATAGAATAGAGTTGATCAGGGTGGCACGACCAGCTCTATTCAAGAAACCCCTTCCTATCTCGCAAAACCGACTACGAATTTCGTTGACGGGAGTTCTAAAAAATTCCTTGGTTGTTATTCAAAAGTGCCCCCTAGATATTTCCCAACTTTATCTGATAGAATAAGCCACCAGACTAGCCAGGGTTGCTCTTTTTCTTCGATAAAGTGAAAATAAAAGGTGAATGTTTCTCACGCACTCACGCACTGCCATGAAGGCTTGGTTATAGCTTATGATGCTGTAGGAAACAACCTCAGTAAATTTGTTGGGCGCACACACACACACACAAGTGCCATGAAGGCTTGGTTATAGCTTATGATGCTGTAGGAAACAACCTCAGTAAATTTGTTAGGCACACACACACACACACACACAAGTGCCAACTCGATCTGGCCTTCCAGACATCGCAGATGGACCACACAATTCAAAGTTTTGTTCTACGGAGGGGAACAGTGCGGTAAGCTTCACTATCCGCTACTAATGTAGCGGACAACGAGAGTTTAGTAAAAACAAAACCAGATCTGGCTCATCTATCCGTAATGGATGAATGGTCTAATCGCCCTGACAACTTAAACTAAACTGAGAGTCAGCTCCCTACATATATATGTATATATATTCACAACCTAGAAGAATTCATAAGCATACCGTAATCATGATTGTCAAAAACTAATTTGTTACTCCCTCCATTCCTAAATATTTGATCATATTTTATGTTTGAATTGTCCCCATAAAGTAATCATTTTTTAAATTAATAAAGATTATGTAAGTAATTTTTCATGTTTACTCTTTTCACACTTATTATATTCTATTGTTTCTCTTCATATTTAATTATTTACCAACCCACTTTCTCTCTTCTTCCCACTTTCTTCCTCTCTTTCTCTTTCTTGGAGTAGAATGAGTAATTCATAAAATATGACTCATATTCTAAATAATCGTATAAATCAAACACGCTAAAATATATAGAATAGGAGTGAGTATTTTGTGCCCGCCATTTGCATCACATGACTGGTAAATATGGAAAACGAAAAAGAAAAAACGGAATCATGCTTCACTTTCCGACTACCTCCTGCGGAGACGATTTATTTAAGCCCCAAAAGAGAGAAACAAACCAGACAACGAGAGAGAGTGGCGCAAAAGGAAGTCAAACCAGATAATGAGAGAGAGTGGCGCAAGAGGAAGTCACAGATTAATAATAGGAATATATTTGCCTACTGTAACTCACTGTTGTGAATGTCCTTTTGAACATGAGATACATGGATCGTCGTATATTTCTTCCCACTGATACTGCAGCCAGCCCTTCCTACGCAAGGTTGGAAATCAGAGGTGGCCTCTTTCCAGCTACAAAATTGGGACGTATAACCAAGTCAACGTCTGAGATTTAGGAAATAGATAGATGGGTGGCTTCGACAAAGAAACTTCACCATGTGTCTGCTGGTCCCGACTCAATATTCCAAAGTCATCTTCGCCATTTAAACAAGAGTAATAGACCAATATCACAGACTGGATCTCAAGCGTCGAAGCTCATCTCAACTTTTACTCCCAAAATCTCCTGTTAGTACATTAATCAGAGTGAAGTTTCCTCTTTTGGCACCTTGTAACATACCAAGTGGCGTGTTTTCGAAGACCCATGCCAATCATCACTTTGAGGCATGAAAGCATCACAAAGGTCATGGCAGACAGGATAAAAATCCAAAAGAGCCTCCAGGGAAGTGGACTATAGGGGAGATGAGCAGCATAAACTGGACTTAATACTCGGATTACCTGAAATACCCCAAACATAATTCTCCACAACTTAGTTTCGCTAACGAACCAATCAGAATGGATGAACATATATAATGGACCTACTATGCACATTTCTATGTTTAATGACCGGACCAGTGGGCTCCATGTAGTACGACATGCATTTACTTATGGACTATGAATTCGGGCTGGCGTCCAAAAGAGTGAAATGCTTACCACGCAAGCTGGTGCCAAAGGGACAAAAGTCAGGTTCTTCTTCGAACCATCTGAATGAATGTTGAGCGTCTGTACAGAAAAACAGCGTTAATTGACTAAAAATTACCCTAACATTAGGCACGCTTGCATATTAACACCCCAATTTTTCACATCAACCTATGGAAATTCTTGCAAACGTTCATCTTCCCTTATACCACATGGAAAAACCTTAGTTGCAGGAAATTCCTAATATAGTGGTTTCTCTCTCGGAAACTCGCTTTTGCAATCCCAAGTTAGGAGCTCCATGGGATCTCGTCCCAAGCTAAGATGAGAACTCGATCCCGCTAGCTGGATAGAGATGCATGGAACAAGTGAGAGAATACATGAAAATCAAGCTCTTTTCAACTCAATTCCTTGTTTCCCTCTTCCTTCAAGTCCTTAAAGTCTCCTTGTCTGTTGTTACTGTCTATGTAAACTATACTAAACAAATGATAAAACTCTTTACGCATTAATTTATTCAAACCGCTCCCAACCTCAGATTCTTCTTGGTGCTTACGCTTCCCCGCCCCCGCTTTGTGCAACTAAGGGAAAAATCTCGGGTCTGCACACTAAACCCCATTGCAAGTTGTGTTTTGGAGGAAAAATTGGCGGTCATTAGTGTGTGTTGTGTAAGGGGGCCAGGGGGCGGTTCACAGGGAACATGGTGAATAATGGGTGTCTGCAGAGTGGGTATTTGGTGGTGGGGGGGGGGGGGGGGAAGGGGGGATCGACAGTGTGTCTCTTGTGTGTGGCGAGAAACATGGTGGGCCATGGGCGTACGCAGGGTTCTGTGGGGGTGGGTTCGAGTTCTTTTTTTTTTTGGGTGGTCGGGGTCGGGGTTGGGGTTGGGGTTGGGGGGGGGGGGGGGAGTGTTTGCGGGGATCGACTGTGTGTGTGTGTGTGTGTGTGTGTTTGAGCGTGATTGGGCCGGGGAAGGGGGCCATGCCAGAGAATACCTGCAGACCTAAATCACTACAAATCAATGCCCTCTTTCAACCTGCTACCCTTTTCCCAAAACTCGTCACTACAAATCAGATTTCTTCAACACTACCACCCAAGGAATTCAGATTTCTTGGCGGGCAGGAATGTGTTTCCGTGTTAGGTTTAGATTTGATATGCAGCAGCTTTTCTGTTAAACATAGAGGTGGCGGTTCTGGGTATGGTGGTGGCCCTCTTCCCCACCAAAATCATGCCACAGATTAGTGTAAAAAATGCTATTTTGGTAGGTTGGAATGTTAATCTGCAAACGTGCCATAAGTGAGAGGATATACTTGGTCAATTAAGCCAGAAAAACAGATCAAGCTACAGCTTTAAGGTATCCAGGATCAAAGCCAAAAGAGTTATAATGGCTAACAAAGGACCAAAACATCAGTTGAAGATGACAAAAACGTTAAGGTTCCCGACAGAAGTAAAATGAACTCTCAAAAAGGTAGAAGGCTTCTCTGTGCCATGAAATACGCTGTTAACTACTAAATCACGGAAGAAGAGTAGCACATTGTCTGAAAAAATACCTGTTTGCAGAGGTCTTCAAGAAATTCTGAGAATAATATGGGCTTTATGTCATTGAATTTAGCAAGAAATGAATGTTTGATTATATCAATCATCACTTCACATAAAAAAACCAGAAGAGCATTCTGCAATTACAAGAGAAGATATAAGCAGAACATTCTCAAAGAACCTATAACTCGGCATTTTACACGTTTAGACAGCTCAGATATCAAGTGAACTTACGAAAATAAAATTTTCAAGCCAAGGACCCTCCGCTTCCAGAATATTTTGAGCCAAGACAAATAAAAGAAAGGCCGAAATATGGAACCTCTCCACCGAATCTGGTCATAGAAGGGCAATGAATCAAAATGGACACAGTTATGCAGCTAAGAGCAAATACGATTAGTAGTTTGAAGAAGTTCCACACCACAAGCCCCTTGACCAAGCAATTGGCAGAAACAAGAGTACATAAGCAATTATTCCTCACCTTTTCACTTAAAACAAAAGGAAGACTCATATTGACCATTTCTGTACTAACATAAATATTATAAGTAAACAAATTGTTCCCGGGGGATGAGACACAACAAAGAGCAACACCAATAACCCTTCAAACCAATGTAGAACAATTATGACTCAGAAGGGGAAACTCACCATAATATACCAGACTGTGTACATTATCCTTGCTATAACGTTTGAACACATTGCTTTTTATCTCGGCAAAATTGTTTGACACCAGCAACGCCAGCAAGGCGTTATTGTGAGCAACTATACATGTTGACAGGGTGATGCACTGAGCTAATAAGATGAACGAATGAACAAGTATATAGTGTCAAGGAATCACATGCCGAAAGGAGTAGATTAATATTGTGATGCTACAGAACAGAAAGTAATTGGTAAAGAGAGGATATCTGATGAAGCAACAGCTAATGCTTCGTCGGATATGAATCTCCACAGCCAGTATCTCATGTTTTCAGGTGAAGAATTTGCTAGACCGTCCGCAGTATTAAACAAGGTTTGCAACACATCTCCACCAAAACTTTGGCTTAGTTTATCAAATATCTGTCACCAAAATGCATATATCAGCTCATACAACTCAATACACATAATTGCCACAAACAAGTAAAAGGAAGTGAACACTACAGCAAGTGCCAACCCGCCACACACTGGTACGAAAGAAATGTGGAGAACCTGAATTCCAGCAGGACTATAAACTACATAAATGGAGGATTAAATTTCAAAAAATCATTAATCTCCTCTTAAAAATCACTTTTTGCAAGGAAACAAAGACAGAAAATTCTAACACCAAATCGAGTCAGAGATGTTGTGCATTCACTAGTCTTATGAATTATCATCTACCTTAGTTGCAGGCATATCCCAACTTTGGAGGAATGGAAGAAATAGTAAGCACACAATGAAAGTTCCATCCTTAAGCTCTGGTTCATAGCACAAAATGGCTCTAACCACAGTATCTTTGATAGCATTGATGTGAGCTGATCAAAAATGAAAACCAGTTGACAACCCCCAGTAGAGGCTGGTACGATTCAATTCAACATTTTGTTCATTCAGGTTTGATTACCCGAACCAAACGAAATTCAATTAAGGAAATATATCATCTTTGGTAAAATCAAGTCCACCGTGAAGACATTCATAAACTGCTCTACCGTAGTTTTGGCAAATAACCCCAATTTAGGTTTAATAGTACATCCCAACAGGGGATGACCATACTGGTTCAATTTATCTCTCTCAACTTGGATGCCGTGAGGCGGGCCTTGAAAAGTTGTAACATAAGCAACAGGGATTCACAGATCTTCCAGACGTAGAGCGCGCAGGGCAGGGCTTTGAAGAAGGAAATCCAAAAGGAACTCGAGTTTTTGGTGCAATTGCCCGGGAATTGAGACAGTTAAATTTTACCAAAATAGTTTCATTAGCTCCCGAGGTATTATAAAAAGAGACCGGCTCTCAGGTCCCCCAACTGATTCTATCATAGAGGCCAACGATAGACAATAACTCCCCCCCAAACACAGCTTACAACTTTCATCGAACGCTAACTTTTCCCTCATCTAGTAAACCCTTAGAAACCACATTAAGCTATTCTGCTGCAAACATTTGGGCCTGTCCTTTGTCATCTTTTTTTATCTTTAAGAGAGAACCTTCAGCACGAAAAGATAAGCTTTAACTTTTATTTTTTGACTAGTGGCCAACTCATTATATAAATATTTGGGCCTTCCTTTCGATGGAATCATGAAATATTATCTCACCTCCAATACATTGTACACCACATAGAGTTTTATTGTCCCTTGACCACGAATCATGTGATAAATTAGGCTGATATCTGAGCAGCAACATACAAGATGGGGAAATATGGTTAGGTAAAGCAAAGACACATGCAGACAATCGTAACAGTGTCTTCCTGGAAGAAGTGTAAGAAAATCCACAAGTGGTAAGCACCAAATTCCCTTACAAAACCTGTTTGTTGTAAAAGAGTGACTCCACAAGCCAGCACAACAAAGCAGCAAAAATCAGACAGCTCTGCTGCTGAAAGCCTCTTGAACTGTCTGCCAAGAGCATGGTCAGGTTACTTTGTAATATAACAAGTGATACTGAATCAATTACATGCGCATACGAACAGCAGAAGACCAAACGAGGGAGAGGGGGAGGAGGGAAGGGAGTGGGGAAGGAGGGGGCGGGGGGAGAAGAAACTAGAAGACAAGTAACAACGTATACAACAGGAATAAGCAACAACCTTCATAATTAGGGCTGTATATGAACTCAGTTTCAGCCGAACAGGTGCCCTTTCAAACTTGGTTCGTATAACATTTGTCCTATTCAAAATTAGCTCATGCTCATTCAGCTACCAGAAAATTGTGCTCAAACTCGGTTCGTAAATCATTATATCAAAACGGGTTCAGCTCGTCTGTGCGTCTTGAGTATTGGAATAGGAGATGACGAAGGAAATGCAGAGACGACAGCGGTGGTGCCAGAATGGAGGATTTAGATGCGCTTCCCAGGGACGAATCAAGCAGATCCGTCGTGCAAGTATCACGGAGGCAGTGGGACGATGAGGCGGTGCAGAGGCAACAGCGGCAGTGAGGCAATGTAGGCTTTAATTGTGCTATACTCTGGTGTACGATAGAGATTTATGATGGCTATAGCCCGAGGTCACTTACAGTGGGGGGGTTATTGGATTTTAAGATTAGGCTACGGACTTTTGAATTTGGGTTTTAGGGATAGAAGTGGATATGTAAGCACATAATACATAACATGTTACAAAATCTATTATCTACTCAAGTTATTCATGGACATTATGCGATGTTCAAGGTCTGCTTGTTAATAAACAAGCTTTAAATCAAGTTCCGATTATTTCTTTTACAAACCGAACAAGAATGAGCTTTTAGCAAACAAACAGCGAGCAGCTCGGTTCATTTACAGCCCCGTCATAACAAAGGAATCAGAGCACAAAAGGTACATATACATTCTCTTACTTTTCCTTCTTACCTTACACGATATTAGTAATCGGAGCACTGAAGATTACAAACTTCATTTTACGTCAGCTCAACAACTAGAATGTAAGTAGTACTGGGAAAAAAAAAGATTAAGCAAAGATAGGACCCCTTTGGCTGCATTTTAACTTCAATACAGTATATTTTGCTTCATCAAGTATGAGAGAGGTGGGGGTGGGGAGTCTCACCAGTGCGACACAACTGCACGTTAATGGCTGCCTAGGTAGCACGGACTCGGACACAGTGTCAGGCACCGACGGGGACACCGGACACCGCAATTTCCAAAAAATTGGATTTTGGACACCGAGGGACACCGCTATTTTTTTAATATTTTTATTATATATATATATAGGATCGTGATCCATTGCTATATATATATATATATATATATATATATATAATAAATATCAAATACATTCCATAATCTAAAATAACAAAAAATAATGAAAACTACCAATACAAGTCATACATTCCCGTCCTTACTACGAATTTCCACAACGGTTTTAAAGGGTCGTTCATACTAGTTGCTGTCGATCCACTTACATCACTACTAGATTCATCCATTTCTGAAATTAAGTAATAAACTAATAATAATTAATAAATATACAAGTAACTAATAAAACATTTACACTAACACAAACATTGCACTCTGAAATTAAGTAGAAAAAATAACTAAGTAAAAAAAAACAAAGAGAGAGGTTCCCTTTTCAGACTCGAGGAGGGAGAAAAAAAAAGAGTTCCAAATGAGTGGACGACTCTTGACTCTTTGAGTCTTGAGTCTGGACAAGGAGGAAACAAAAAAGGAGAGACTGAGAAAGAAGTCAGAGAACACAACTTCGAACAGAAAGAAAGGAAGGGACTGACCTGAGTCAGCGACGGCTGCAAGGGCCTCCAACGACGGTAAAGTGAGGTCCGGCGATGGCGATGGCGTGTCGCAGCAGCTGCTTCGGTCTTCGCGAAGGCGACGGTGACTGGATAGTCTGGATCTGTCGGCGACGGTGTCGGAATATTTGGCGACCAGCTCCGACGACAGGTTCGTAATGCTCCGAAATGCTCCGAAGGCTTCCGTAAGGTGAGTGTTCCCTTCTCAGATAGGCGACGGCCGTAAGGTGAGTGAAGATCAAATTAGGGCACAATTTGTTTTTATAAAAAAAAAACCCACATTATATTTATTACAGATTGACCCCTAAAATTAGTTCCAAAAATTGCAAAGTAGCCCCAAACGTTCCGACACTGCCAATTGCCGTGTCCGACACTCCTCGATGAAGTGTCCAACACGGTGTCGGAAAATTTAAAAAAAAAAATTCCGACACCGATTGGCGGTGTCATACACATGTCGGGCGGTGTCCGGAGGATGTCGGGGTGTCCGTGCTTCAGAGATGGCTGCACTTCATGTTGCAGAATATTAAGGTCACGTTTGTCACAGCTTTTACTATTTTGCTAAGCAGCAAATCAGATAAAAAAGCTTAAGATTAATCCATAAGCTGGTATCTCTCGTTTGCTACAGCTTATATAGTCAGATTATTTTGCTTATCGGTCTCTATACTATTATTAAGACTGAGCACCCTTACAATGACGCCTTTTCTGCACTTCATAATTTGTCCATGCCTTAGATTTTAACTTCTCTGCCAATAGATAATAAGCAGCTGTAGTAAATGACTTCAATCAGAACGACCAACCATCAAGACAGTCATAGTCCTACTTAAGGGCAGATGGGCAGTTCCAGTTCGAATCCAGTTCCTCTTCTTTGACACATCTCCAACTCCTCTATTAGCAACTTCGTTCTCCCAGTATGTCAGGCAAGAGCAGAGCATGACTGCAACATCCTCAATTTTTGGCTTACTTGTTACAGCTTTTTGGTCATATGCCATATATTGCACAATTTCTTTTTAAATGCAGTTGTTTGTTTATCGTTTAACATTTTGTGTTCTGGATTTTGAGTTCTGCATTACTTCAAGAATAGCACAGAAGAAGAGAAAAATAACAAGCGGGCTGAACAATCCAGTGATGCAGAACTGCAGGATCTGTTTTTATATGATCAGAAAATTATGTGGAGCACTTTTTGTTTCTTCCTTTTTTTTTTCTTTTTCTTTCTTCTTAAAAATTATCTTCTTCATTGTTTTTCCTATATTTGCACATGCAACGGCATATGCCCACGACCTACCTTGTTCACAGGTTTTGATGAACCAAAAAATACATAAATATATTCATCATGTATCTTAAACGACAAAGAATTCAATCTCAAGTTGGAAAAACTAGAATCATCTAAAACTGAAATCGGATGAGTTGGAGAAAGTGAATTGAAGTTGAGAAAATGAATATGAAAGAGATAGTATCGACAAGTGACACGTGGAAAATGTAATAAATGAAGGGTATCCGAAAAAAACCGATTCTATTTATCGTAATCGAGTAGTTAACATGCGGCCACCCTAGCTGCCGAATCTTCTAGTGGTACATGGACCAGGCTATACCGTTCGAGTAAGAAAAACAGTATTTGTAACAAAGGACCGGTTGCTTCATTTTGGATGGTAAATTTTTGTTAGAACACGACGGGGAGTGACGCTTCACCACCTTCATTCTTGTCGACAGCTGATTGGCCGAATGAGCAAGGAATAAATAAAAAAAAATGGATTTCTGTTTTAAAAAAAAATTCTTATTGGAACTGTCCATATCCGGTATTTACAATGCATAAGCTGGAAAAGCAGATCTTGAGGTACTTACAGATTAAGTATTGTAGCTTATTTCAGCTTTAATAGGGTTGTACCCCACTTATAGCTTATGGCTCAAACAGCAACCGACAAACACACCCCCTAAGCTTTTTCTTAAGCTATAAGCAATAAGGCAAAAATAAGCTGCAGCAAACAGTATCTAAGTAAACTCCTGTCATTAACAACTTTTTACATCCACAACAAATTAGAGAGATTTGCCACAACAGCACTTCCATGTATAGATTTCAATGAACCAGAAAAATAGCAGGAAACACTACAAAAGCAGCAGGCAATAAACAAGCAAAGTCCCCATTGGAAATCATGACCCAATGGTGATCCATCTGTAGTTAATTTGTAAAGAAAAATAGCAGGAAAGAATAAAAAAGTAGTAGGATAAGCATATAAGTAAGGGCTCCGTTTCTGGCTAAAGCATGCATTTGGGGAACACTCGTGCGAAAGCTCACATAAGAGTGACTGGGTAAAAAGACAAAAAACTAACCTTGTCTTCAATAACCTCCAAAAGGTCATGAGAACCCTTGCTGGCATGATAGTCAACAATGAAAGAAATGAATCCAAGCAGACAAAGTAGCCAACATCTATAAGCTGCAAAAGAATCATCATCTTTAAGAATCTCCACTCGTGAGATTATGGGGATGGATAATCTAATCTATAGACTACTTATCCGGTAAGCAGCATAACGTATAGACCCCCAGTTTTAAACGCCAAAGGCAATGCATAAATATGCATTAGTGTGTGTGAGAGTGCGCGAGCACATTATACATGTCTAATTATTAAGAGAAGGTAAGTGAATGGGAAATGAAGCTTGTGGCCCACAAACTCAATGACTATATTATAATCTAGTGCTGGTGAACAACGAAATAAAACACAAACACCAAAGTCATAAGTTTCTAGGTAATGCACATATGCACATATGCACATGAACAAAGCGTAGGGATTTATTCCTTACAAAAATAAATAGACGAGCCAATTACCAGTTCACAGCGCCATGGCAAGCGGAATATAGTATCATATACTCTTTCTCGTTCTTTTTCATTCGCGAGAGTAGTGGTGCTTCGTAAGGAGTTTCCACCATGCATTTCATCCATGAAGTATTTTACTGGTGACTTCTCCACATAAAATGTGTCTGAATGAAAAACTGTAACACCGTAAGAGAAGGAAAAGAGGAGAGTTTGGTTTAAGAGGCCAATAGACTATAACTCGGACAAACTCAAGCTGAAAACACTTTATCTTTTACACTGATGGTCGATTTGCTTAGAATCAGTATATAACTACGTGAAGTTATAATATCATTTCAAATTTAATACAAGCAAGACTCTACATCCACATATCCTCCCAGGGCTAGTTAGTTAGCGGTAACCAGAGCAAACTTGCAACTCCTATGATACTGCAATAGCAATTGATAGAATGTTTGAAAATACTGACAAGCGCATGACTTGAGCAAATAACGACAAGCAAGCATAAAGTAAAGAGCTGCCCAACACATTCTATTACCCTACGTCAGTAACTTATGATCTTCACATGCGCAGTCCTTTTACTAGAGGCAAATTCCAACTACAAAAGAATCTCATGAATAGCATGATCTCATGTGCAATTACATCTAGTCCAAGCAAGCTCAAGTCCATGCAAGAAGGCCTCTTCTCTCTCTATCCCCCCCGGCGCCCCTTCCCTGTCCTACGCCGCCAGGGCCATCTGGTCGCCCACCCATCGCGGATGGACAGGCCGGATCTAACTTTTTCTAGAAAAATCCGCCATCAGCTACATTATGTAGCAGACGAGGCTTTTGACTAAATTGACCCTTGACCCCGCAACTTAACTTGGAGCAGGGCCCTAACATTTATTCAAACCTCCTCATCCGCTACAATATATAGCAGACAACGGGGGTCTTTTAAACAAATAATCATCCAAAAAAACGAATAGAGTCTCCAGCACTTTCTCGTTCTCCCCGTGGACAGCACCGGTGCCATAGATATCACGACCTACCGAGACAACACTCCACCGGCCGCTACCATCAACCAGAAGTCAAAACATGATCCAATCGCCGAGACATGAACCACCCACCCATCACTGCACCACTGCCACCAAAACACAGAACCCACCACCGTCTGCCCTGCACTACAGCCACCAACTTCACACCATCACCACCCACACCCCACCAACCACCTCCCACTCATCGCTTTTAACCTCATGTTGCCCTTTGACCTCCCCTTCTCGTCGCCCCTCCACCTCTAACCTCTGCCCTACCCAATTTTGATGTGGCAGAATAAATGGCTTGATGCACTGTCACGGCCTAGATACAGTTGTTTTGATGGATGATGGTCTCGGTAGATCTGCTTAGTAATGAGAGAGAGAGAGAGAGAGGGTCTTTACCAAGTGGTGGGGCAACACGGGCATTTTTGGAATGTAGTGGACGGGATAAGTTTAAAGAAAATTCAGATTTGGTTCCTACATCCGACTTGGATAGGCGACAGTTTAAGTTGCCAGCACTGGACATGGATCAGATCAGCTCCCATATTAAGTTGCCCCCATAGTAAGTTGCCAGGATGATCTGGCCATCCACGTTTTGAAGGGGGGCAGCTCAAATCACTTTTCTTTCTTTAGTTTCCAAACGCTGTCAGCTACATAATCTAGCAGACGTCAGCTTGTAGGGTTAGTCACCGTCCGCTACATGATGTAGCAGACGACGACTTCACTTTAAAGGAACAACAGATCTGGGCCGCCAACCTCGATAGCATGGCCAGGCCGGATTGCGCTGGCAACTCAACTTAAGTTGTAAGGCCATCATTTTATCAGCTCCATATATAAATATATAAGGAGCTGAACAGACAGTTTGAATTAAGTTGTCAGCGCCGTTCGGCAGTCCATCCATCAAGGATGGACGGACCAGATCTTACTTTTTCTTTAAAAAACTTGTCGTTGGCTACATAACGTAGCGGACAGTACATTTGACCATCTTGCCCCTCGAGGCTCAATAGTGACTAAAACCTAAGTTGCACAGAGAGGGGCAGGGGCGGGGGCGGGGACGGGCATCAGCATCTAGGAGAACCTGAGTTGGGAGCGTTGCGGCTATATAATTATTTTAGAAAAACTTTATTTTATGGTATATCCTGGGACAACATGGTATATCCTGGGACAACATGAAAATATTACATGCTTGTAAAATATATAACAAAGTGTGGTTAGTTTTACAATAGTTAAAAGTTAAAGAGGGAATATGAAAAGAATAAAGACCCCAGTTGTCATGCCCAACATATCATGTGGGGACGTGGCCGAGCCACAGCCACAATTCACTAATGACCTGTAAAGACAAACTAATAGGGTCCAACTCACGTGCTTTGCCTTCCATTTCTCGGTAGACAACTGTAGAAAGAAACAGCCGAGTTTCTCTCTCTACTTCTTCTCTGTTCATGTTTTTTCGTAACCCTAGCCTCCAATAGTGACTACCAAAAGAAAAAGGGATAATTGCATAATATACCCCTGTGGTTTGGGGTAGTTGCAAAAAGACCCATGTTAAAAAAATTACAAAAAAAACACTGGAGATTGCAAAATTGTTGCAACCGTCAAAAAAATCGTTCAAACTAACGGCATGTGATGTTCACGCTCCTAAAGAGTGCATTTGGTAGAGATTAATTTAACAAAATGACAAAAATGCCCACAATTTCTCCTTCCCTAAATCCCTAAGAAGCACCGACTCCGGTGAGGGTGCGGATGCGATGCGGGTGCGGATACGCGGATACGTCATTTTTCTAAAAAAATAAGATACGGGTGCGGGGGGAATACGGCTAAAATTTATTGAAGTATATTATATATGTGTAGCAATAATAATGTTATTGTAGAAAAATGATAGTTTATTAATTTGGTGGGCTACTTTAGAAAATTAAGAATGCACATGTGCTAAATTTTGTACATGTTTTGTTATTTCTTGAAAGTAGTGGGGTAAGTTTAAAAGATTGTGAAACGGGGACCTATACATAATAAATAGAAAGTTGGGTACACACTTACAATTTAAAGTAGTGGGGAAGTTTAAAAGATTGTCAATAAAATAGGGACCCAAACATAATAAATAGAAAGATGGGTAAACACTTAAAACCCTAGCTATTAACCAGCCGTCACCTAAAACAGATCTGTTGACAAACAGATCTGCGAGCTCTGCCACCAGAAGCCCTCGCCGCTGTTCCCTGTCGGTCGCCTCTGCTGCCGGAGACCGTCCATCGCTTCTGCTACTGAACATCGAAGGTCGCCATTGCTGCCGAAAAACCGTCGCCGCTACCAGCGGACGTTGTTCCTTCTTCTCTTCTCCTTCTTTTTTCCTTTTTTCTTTTTCTTCTTTCACTCCTCTCGGCCAAAAAGACTCTAGGTGCGTGTCCTAGCCGTATCCTTGGCGTGTCCCAACCGCACCCAAGGTCCAGAAAATTAATTAAAAAATAATAATAATTTTGGGGACACACCCATGCCACACCTGAGGACCACCCGCACCCGACGCCCACTCGGTGCCGGTGCTTCAACCAAGCTGCCGCACCTGTGCTTTATAGCCAAATCCTAATTTTCTCTCCTACTCTAATCAACTAAACCCCAACCACCACCCATTTCTGCCACCACCGCCCAGCCTCATCATAATTGTCATTGCCGCCGCAGCCACCTGCTCCTCCCAATCGCCGCCGCCGCTGCCCCCTCATGCCAAAACCCTAGCCGCCACCCTCACCACGCCCCATCTACCACCACCACCACCCCCTCTTTCAGCCACCGCCTGTTTCTACCACCACCGTCCAGCCCAGTGTACCTCCGAAGCCGCTAGCCCCAACCACCCACAGAGACCCCTATGCTGCCGCCGCTAGCCCCTTCATCAACCCAAGCCAAGTGCACCTTCCCCACAAGTGCCTTCCACCCACTGCGAACTCCAGGTAGCCATCCCCTTCATCCCCCCCCATCCTCTTGCACCACTGGTAGCCCCGCCATCAATCGCAACCACTTGCGTTGCCGCCAGCCCGGCCGCCAGCCCTAGCCTATTGTGCCGCCTCCACCAGCCTGATTCACAAACCACAAGCCTAGATCTACAATTAGGGTCAACCCCAACCCCGCCAGGCGCTGCCGCCACTTGCCCTGTCCACCCTCCATGAACCTACGTCGCCGCCCGACCGCCAGTCCCGTCATCAACCCCATCCACATGTGGCGGCGCCGCCACCACGAGCTTAGCCCTGCTGACTAATACCAACACCATTCGTACCCAAAAAAAGAAAGACCTAAGATCTACAATTACAGTATATATATAGAGAGCAATTTAGACATTTTCATCATTCTGTTACAGGAATCGTTCGTTGCAACATCTTTACAATCTCCAGTGTCTTTTTTGCAATTTTTGTAACAGGGATTTTTTTGCATCTACCCCAAACCACAAGGGTACTTTATGCAATCATCCCAAAGAAAAAACAAGGAGAAAACCTCCATTATCGATGAAAAATGAATCTGCCCATACTTCCGTTCAAGATCCCAACTCTCTTGGGTCGTGCTCCCGATCAGCTCCCAAGTTAGGGGCGCAAATTTGCGCTTCTAAGGAAGATTCGTGGCCTTCCTACACGAATCCTGCAACTAAGACTGAAATAGTGTCCCATCCCCCACATAATGTAGCGGATGATAGGGCAGACGGTCGAAAAATCTCGTCCCCTACAATATGTAGCAGATGACGGGACAGATCCCCTTTCTAACCCTCGCATCGTCCCCCACATAATGTAACGGACGTCAGGTATAAAAGCTCTAAACCCTAATTTTTAGCTCTTCCTCCATCATCTTCTCAGCGCCGCTAGCAACTAGACCTGCAATTTTTGTGTCTTCAAGCCCTAGAATCTCCAAAAGACACCCCCTACGTCGTGCAACACACTCTGTTAGAGAGAGAGAGCGAGGTTACTGGTTAGAGGTGAGCCTAGACCCTCTGATTCCGATTCTCTTTTCTGAACCTGCGGTGGATCAAGCCCGAAGCCCGTCTAATCTAAGGCACTTGAGAATAACTCTAAGGTTAGGTTTAATTCCATAAGGCAGCAGAGCATGAAGGTCCCAAAGCTGTCAAATTACGGTTTGAGGAAATGAGAAGGTCGATCCACCAAACGAAAGAGTGGCCCGACCCATGTACCAGTCAGGATGGAGATAGCAACTGCAGCTCTGCTATATATAACTCGCTAGCGAGACATTGCTAGCTCAGCTCTAATAGAGACCAAGACCTTAAGGCTACAGGGAAACTAATTCGCTTTTACCCCTTTCAGCTATATTTGTTTTGATCTTAAATTTCTGAGTATTGCGCATGATTTTGATGATGAATTATGTATGTATATGTGTGTGCATATATAGATAATGTATTAAACATGTCATAGTGTTGTTAAGCATGTCCTAGTGTTGGAAAAGCTAGATTTACCAACGTTGATAGAAATCTTATAAACTTGATATATTTGCTTAATTCCGGTCAGAGAAATGGACTTTAGTCTCGGACAGAAAGATCCTTCGGTCTTGTATGACCAAGCAAACCATATAAGTACATCAATTTGGACCAGACAAACTGGATATTACATTTTTGTGATTGTTTTTTAACCTTTATATACGCTTAGTTATTTCATAGGAAAGAGAAGACACTACAGTAGAATTAACATACGCCTTGGACGGTGGAATTTGCACCCAAATCAAAATTGTTTGTTGCGTGGAATGAGGCTTGGTAATTTTACCCATGGGGATATATTTCTTCAACATGAGCGTTCTTTCGTTTGTACTCTTGTTGAACGTCTTGGAGAGATGACTATAACTTTAAGAAAATGTGGGTTCATCCCGTGACGGGACGGCCAATTTGTTTTGGTAACATTAATGGCCAACTTAAGAGATTTGTTAGGGACAACTTTTGTCCGTTACTGCAGGACGCAATTAGGAGCGGTGGAAAAAAGTTGTAATTGTTAATAAATACATTCGGGGTTTTCCGAAAAAGTTCACGGAGAGGATGATGTAGTAAGTGTCTCTCTTTCCTACAAATATAAGTTGAAATGGTTAGTTGAGTTTACTCTCTCTCTCTCTCTCTATACATATATATATATATATGTATATATATATATATGAAGTATTGGATGACGAAGGGGATGATGTAGTAAGTGTCTCTTTCTATGAATGTTTGCAGACGGTGGAATATATTTGAAATGCTTAGGAGATGCATTCATAGAAATGGCATAGATTGGCTGTGGGAGGGGTGGTAGACGGTAGTGGTACGCGGTGATGGTTGTGGTGATGGTGGAGGTTGTGGCAGAATTGTGGTAGGCGACGGTGGAGGAGGGAGACTATAGCGGCACTGATGAAGGGGGTGGTGGAGAAGGGAGACAATTTACACAGGTTAACCTATCTTCTAAAGAGAGAGAGGTAAAGCTGGACAAAGGCTATAATGGGTATCTAATTTTTATTTACGATGACCGCCCCAAAGGGCGTGACACAAAAATATAATGGCCAATCTTGGTCATCCATGAGCTGAGGTAAAACGGTTCCCCACAAGATAAACCCTAGCAATGGTGTATCAATGTCACTGTTAAAAGAACAATATTGTCCAGTAATTAGTCATGCACTATTGACATGTCCTAAGGAATGCTACTACAAGAAAAATAATAAGATTAGTTAGTTAACAACTTCATCCTAATATGGGCCAGAACACTACAATTAACCCAAAAGGAAACAACATACAATCAGGCTACACTTACTGCCAACCATCCATGGCGCTTATTAGAAATTTGAATATGCTTAATTGGACAACAAGAATGTTCAATGATTCCAGTACGAAGCCGCATCTATTATTTATGTGATTTGCTTTTACCACAACAGGTACAAACGATTAAGCATTCCTACAAGAAGGAGCCTTCAAACTGAGTTCAAGCACAGACCTTTGACAATTATCACGATAAAGCTGTTGTTCTCTCTTTCTCTCTCGTCCACTCCACTCTTCAAAGGATTCCAAGTTTCTTCAGAAGTATAGAATCTGAGGACTAATCTTTTGATCAGAAAATATAAACATCACAGACTTGAGAGTTTTCTACAAACCTTGACCAGATTTCCCTCATAATTTTTCATTTGACTAACGCCAACTTATCTGCACTCCATGGCAGACCGACAAGGCAGCATCCAAAAAATACGAAAAGTTTGTGCATTTGCAAGACATGAATCAGAAGTATTATGCAAACAGAATATTTCTCTCTTTGGCTCAAACCTCAGAAGGGCTTCTCGCACCAAAGAGAGGGCTCTTAACCAACCCATACCCACTTCTCCCCGCCCCTTGTTTCCCTCACCTTCCTTTGTTCTTCTCCTTCTTTCTGGGGTTTGGCAATTATTGATAGGGCCGGAGTAGATTCTGGCATGGCACTCATAGGTACAGACAACATCTGTCATTTTGCCGTTCCTGACCATGGAATACTTCACTTGCTATCTTGTGCTCAGAGTTAACCGAGCTCCCCAAACACCCCCCCCCCCCCCCTTTATCACACAGACCTCGGCCTTAATCCCTCAGTATTGTGCAGTAGTGGTGGTTTGTGTTTCATCCTTTTGAGTGTCGTGGTTTTATGGCTATGGGTCAGCGCTTCCTCTTGGAGAATTTTATTGCCATCTAGGAAGCACCGACACCTCATATAGGTTGAGGTATGGTGTCTGACACCTCATCGATACCTCCGGACACGTCCGACACCTCTCAGCGGTGTCCGAATTTATTTATTTATTTTTTAATTACAGGAAACCGCGTCAGACACCTCTTGAAGAAGTGTCCACGCGTATAGGGCCAAAATACAATATTTCAAATTTATTTCAGGGACAAATCTGGGATTTTTAGAAATGAACTTTTAGTCCAAACCGTAATCAGATGAACACAGCAAAATGTTACATTCTTCTTTCTCTCTCATCTTTTTCTCTTTTCCTTCCTTTTGTTACCTAAAGCATTCAAGCTTACCAGCTCAAAGTAAGACAGGTCAAAATCTCCGACCTCATTTACAGACCCATCTGACTATATAAAACCTATCCTTCATGCCTTTGGTCTACATGTCTTTTTTCCTTCTCTCTTGTTATTGTTAAGGCTCTAATCTTGGTACTGTTGAGATATTCGACTACTTTCGCGTTATCGACCTTCTTGTTACTATTAAGACTATTTCATGTTACTTGCTTTCTTTCTCATTCGTTTTGAACGAAGTTCAGTTGCTCCAATTGATGTGTGTGCTATGTTACATGGACTGGGTATGAGTATCCAAGTCGGATACGTGTCCAAGTGTCGGATCCGTCTAATTTTTAAAACACGGGAACACGCAAACTATTCATATCTATTCTTGGTTTTTAGTTATTTCAGAGATAAAATGGTGCTTTCTGTGACGCACATGGTTTTAATTGAGACCTTGTCACATTTTAAAGCCAAACCAATTAAAAAAAACATTATAAGATAGTGTTCATAATATCATATCCTACGAGATGTGTCAAAACATATCCTATATCCATGTCCAAGTATCGAGTGTCCGACACGGGTACTTCAAGCAATTTGAAGAGTCCATGTAACACATTGTATGTGTACACACACACACACACAAACATATATATATATATATAACAAAAATATATTATAAAATTCTGTGGTGTCCAAAATATGACTTTTTGAAAATTGCGGTGTCCGGTGTCCAAATCGGTGTCAGACACGGTGTCCATGTCCGTGCTACCTAGATTGCCATACTGTATCCAACTAAGTAACAGAGGCAGGAACCATAGTGGAAGGATAAGGTCCCATTCAACCTCCAGGCTTCGTTCAACAATGGTGCTTACATCAATAAGCTCAGGAAGATGTAAAAATCTTGATTTCTGATCAAAACTCAGCAAGGAAAAAGGAGATAGAAAGCGCAACTAAGAAACGTAAGCAGGAAGGTCTACACAACTTTGATTCCTTCTTGGATCACAGAATCTCACTTGCGAAGCTCTCCCCTTTTTGGATCTAACATTTGATGCAGCAATTTAATAGAACTCATTGGGAAAGATAATAAGCATTGCAACACGAGGGCTGAAGTCACAAATAGGAAGCTCTTTCCAACACGAGGCTGGACTCTTGCCTTAGGCTTTAGATAATAAGCATTGCAGAGAGTCCTGTACCCATGACTCAAAATCTCCATAGAAAAATAAACCTCTTTCCCAGGCCAGGGCACACATCTAAGAGATGTAGGATAGCAGGAAGTTTTTACATAACTTTGATCCCCAAATGGATCATAGAAACCGCTCTCTACCTTCTCTTTTGCATCTGACATCAATTGCAAAAATTTGATAGACGACTCATTGGAAAAGATTAAGATGAACATTATAACAAAAAAAAACAAGGAAGTTTTCTCATCGCTTGCCTTATGCTTTAGGTAACAAGTAATGTGGAGGTTCCTGTACCCATGACTTACCATTCTTACCCAGGCCAGGGCTGAAGTCAAGGGAACTCGGTTGCACGTGAGTAATACTCTTATCACTAGAGCTAAACAGGAGATCTTGGTGTGTTGGTCTCCACCAAGTTTGGACTGGGCCAAGGTAAATACTAATTGCTTCGTTATTCAAGCAGGCAAAGCGGAATTATTTTAAGACTATAGAGGCTAGTGGCTGCTGGGTTTTAATGGTTATACAGCTGTGGCTACAAGGCTTTAAGAAATAACTTTGGGAGACGGATGAATGGAAGTGTTATTTCACAGTCCACTTGTGCTGACAAAGATAGTAACTGAAATGTGATTCTGAATATCAGGGATTTAATTGAAGGAACTGTTTAATATCAGGGATTTAATTGAAGGAACTGTCAGTAAACATTCAGTTGGAGATAAACCTGCAAAAACAAGTCTCTACTCTCATGCGGCTATAATTGAGGATCTAGATAAGGTTGCTCTAGATATTCATTGCCATTGTTCCACAGCTATTTAGCCCTTTTCTTCTCTTATGTACCTTAAAAAACAAAATCTGAAGTCAACTCCAAATCAGTCTTTCCCTTCCATTCCGTACGATCAAAGCAGATACTTTTATGTTTACTTGTATGATGATTGTTACTTCTGCAACATGTGTCTTCCACCATATTTTCCTCATTATTTAATTGGTTCCTCCCAGCATGCTATCTGGTTCCATAATCCTCTCCCCAACAACATATTTAATTCCCTCAGAACTATAATCCTCCGTTATTTTCTCAGTAATCCGCAACAAAGCCTCCTTCCTGCCTCCTGCGCTGTTTGAGCTGCCTAGTAGCGACAAACACTTCAATTATCAAAAAGTGAAGCAAGTTAGTCTAGAAATCACAAAATATTACTGCCCCACACAATCTTCTATTTCCTAGTCTCGTATCAATGAGACTCATCTACAGCTCTGAGAACCCAAGTAAGCCGCTACATCATGTTCATGCGCTAAGTGACAAACTGAAACAGCAGCCTGTGAAGTACGTAGCCCGACTAGAATGGGAAAATAACAATTCATTATTTTCAAGGCGTATGAACAAAATAACTTGTCAAGCACCAATATTCATGAGGAAAATGGAGTTTGCAAGTCACCTCCACTAAGACTAACACAGAAGCATCAAAGTTCCAATAATTCTAATCAAAAGATAGCTTAGAACAGAGTCAAATGGTAACACTCACGATTTGGATCTTCCGCCATAAGCCGCTTCCAGTCCAGCGATTCTTCCTTATCCAATTTCCTAAAAGCACTCCCATCTGATTCATCGCTCCGCTTCCCCAACAAATTAAATCCCTTCCCGCCACTCTCCTCCTCCAGCATCACCTTCTCCCCGCCATTCCGCGCCACGTCATCGTTCACCACGCTTCTCTGCCTGAGCTCCGCCCCAGCCGCGACCGAACTGACCGTGCACACGCTCGCGCTGCCCTCCTCCGGCACCGTCACCTCCTCGTAGACCACAGTCTGGACACTGTAACTCTTACAATCCAATTCCAATTGCGTCGAACTCTCGGGTATCGAGCACTCGATCGCCTTCTTCTTCTTGTTCTTGCGCTTTCGCTTGTTCGGCTTCAATGCGATGCCGTTTTCAAGGGCCGAAGGATCGGAATTGGATCGGTAAAAAGAGGCGTCGCCGTCGCCATCGAAGGAGCTGGTGGCAAGAATCTCGAACGACAGCTTGCGCCCATTAGATCTCAGCGCCATGTCGTTGAATCGGATACCTAGGGTTTCACGAAGATGTAGAACGAATTTGAGTGAGACTGCGAGAGCAAAAAAGAGAACTTTTAACGCTGTGGAGAGCTTTGCGTTTGCGGTACGTATCGGTTTTTGGTTAGAGAGTTGGAGCCAGATTGTAGTACTGGTAACGTGTAGTCTGACAAGTTGTCTACCGACACGTATCCCTCTTTGCCAACTAATACAGAGGAGAGACACGTAATACTGTCCCGTTTCTTCTTTTTAATTTTCATCATTACCGCCCTCGCATTTAAATTTCAAGTACAACTTTGTGTTAGTTTCGTACATTACACATGGGAGGAATAATAATGAGATATTTACTGAAAATGTTCATACTTATAATATCAAAACAGTAATAACAATTATCATAATAATAAGATTAAAATGATATATTTACCGTTTTATATAACTTTTGATGATATTCCTACATTTTGATATGACTTTTCAATCATTTTTAGTTGTTAAAAATTAGTTTAATAACAATTTTTACCTTTTAAAAGTAAATGAAGAAGTGAAATAGCATCTAAATTTGATAAAAATTGGTATCCTTGACATAATAATAATTGTTATGATTTGTTAAGATTTAGATAAATAAAGGTCACGAATAATAATAGAATAAAAGCATGTATACAAATGCTGGAAAATATATTGCAATAAGCACATAAATGCGTGTGTGTATACATATACTTATATAGGCACACACATACACACCATACACACACACGTGTGTATGTGTGTGTGTTTTCTTGGGAGCTGATTCTTCACTCGAGCAGGCAACTAGAGTTAAGTTATCAGCATCACTTGGCCACCCATCAATCAAGGATCAACAAACCAGATCTAACTTTTTTAATAACAAAAACCCGATATCCGCTGCATGATGTAGGGGACGGTAAATTTGATCATTTTGCTCCTCGAGCCCTGAAAGTGAGTGGAGCAATACGCCGTGCACAACATAATATAGCGGATGATAGGGTAAATTCGCGTGCAAAAAATCTTGCCTGCTACATTATCGAGCAGACAACAGGGTAGATCACTTTTCTTAAACTCTCCTCGTCTGCCACATAATGTAGCGGAATATGGGTATAAAAGCTCCAAACCTTATTTTTTTTTTTATCTCTTCTTCCTTAGTAACCACTATCTTCTCGGTGTCGGTAGGGACAACCATTGTCCAATACAACAGGACGCATTTAAGAGTGATGGAATAAAGTTGAAATGGTTAGTAGATACACTCAGGATTTGCATAAAACTTCACGGAGGGGATGATGTGGTTGCACACAAAAGCTTTTCTACTCTATATCATGGGGGCCATTCTATTTCCAATGACGACTAAGAACGTCGTTCACGTGAAGTATATGACTCTGTTGAGGAATTTGCATGAGGTTGGCGAATATGCTTAGGGTGTAGCCGCTCTTGCATACTTGCATCGCGCTTTACACAAAGCAAGCGAGGGCCGACTGCAAAGTTATATGTGCATGTCTCTCGTTGTTGCAGGTATATCATATCACCAATTTTAAAAGTCTTTTTTTATTTTTTATTAATCATTGCACAATTATTTTTTACCATAGTTCACCTTCTTGTCTTTGTTATCAAGTGCGGTCTTATGAACACCAAAATTTTAGGCGCCCCAAACCTAAACCATAAACCCAAAATTCGTTGCCTCGGTTGCGAGCGTAGCAATACAGTCGGAAGGGCAGCCACAATTCGAGAAGAGAGGAGCCCCATCATAAATTAACCTTTTATGGAGGAGAGTTTGACATGTTAGTTGCGCGTCATATGTGTTGGGCACCATATGAGAGATTAAAGGGTCGGGTGGACGATTCATTTGTTTTACTGCTCTCCGGGTTGCAACGCACTCCTTTAATCCATTAGGATATTGCGGAGTAGCAACTATCAGATCACACGATGCAACAGTTCGATTGCCTATAGGACTTGTCAATAGATGCCCCTGACATGAGATAAAATGGGAACCCAACAGGTAGACATTCAAACAAGTTAATTGCATGGAACTGTGCAAAGATAAGATTGGGTTGTGAATCTTGTAGGACACCCTGGCAGGTATTGTGTCGGAGCCCGACCCTGTGATAAGCATCGAGCATTATAAGAAGTGGTACCAGCACATTACTTAAAGGAGAATACACCTGGTGTCGTGATCTATAGGCAAGAAATATTAGCCCAGGGCTACAATTTATAAGCTAGTAGCCCTCGATTTTGTAAGTTTCTTATTTAGATTCCATTACTTTTGCTTAAGCTTGATCATATAAAGATTAAATCTATAAATTATCGTTCTTATTGCAGGTTAAGGCTAGCCTCACATTCTTCTGTAGGTGCAAAGAGTTTGTGACTGCGTATAGTGGATACCCTTCGAATGCGAACGAGGAAACGTGTGATCCTTAGGGGTAGCCTTTGGCTGTGAACGAGGGAATGAGTGATCCTTGGTGTAACGCCCCTTGCTTTTTGAGGAGCCCAAAATACCTATTGATTGGTAAGAGGAAAAGCGATGATGGTTTTTAGCTACATTTGGGAATGGGTATAATATGATAAAGGTTTAAATTCTTTTGGGGTAAAAATATAATTATGTAAAGTTTTGGGGTTAGTTGTATTTATGAAAAGTTTTTGTTTTATTTCGTAATTATAAAAGCTAGTTAGATTAGTGGCAGCCATGTGTTAGAATGTGAGAAAGAATTGCATGGTGCGGTAACTGATGTGTGTGTGTGTGTGTGTGTGTGTGTGTGAGAGAGAGAGAGAGAGAGAGAGAGAGAGAGAGAGAGAGAGTTAGGTTGAGGGGAAAGAAATAGAATTAGAGAGAAAGGGAAAAGAGGGAAAAAAAATAGAAACTGGGAGCTCGGCAGACATAAGAGAGAGAGAGAGAGAGAGAGAGAGAAATTTCTCTAAGGTAATTTATTTTCCTTGTTTGTGCATGTAAAATACATAGTGTGGGGGGGGGGGTGTATCATGTGGTAAGGGGTGTGCTTCTTTATGGTGACAGTGTGCGTTGGTATGTATAGTGTGTGTGTGTGTGTGTGTGTGTGTGTGGGTGCGCGCGCGCGCGCGTGCGCTAGTGCTAGTGTATTTATATTATGAAGTAGGTGTTTTGTGTAAGAGAGAAAGTGTCTGTATGTGATTTTTTTTTTTAATCAGGATACTTGTGTAAGTACGAATTAGAATGTATTGTGAGTTTGAATTAAATAGTGGGCCTAAAAATTAATTTCAAATTTTCTTGCTAGAAAGTGAATTATACTTTTGGGATTAGATGACCCAATTAAATTTGGGCTTTAGTTTGACCTATTTATAAAGTTAGAGAATTTTGGGACATAATGGGTATTTTGCAATTCTTATTGTGTTAGGAATATAATTATATTCCTTTTAGGCTCATGACTTATGTGCAATACAATTCTTAGGAGCACTCAAACTTCAGAAGAGCCTCCAAAGAATCTCTAGGAAGAATACTCTTCAGATTTTGGTCATTACATTGAGGTAAGATCTTATTTTGATATTGGGATTGAGGTTTGTGATAAAAACCTACATAAGCTAATGTGATTGATAGAGTCTAATAAAAATTTTGGGTATTTTATATTTGGGTTTTTGATATAATTTGTTTGAGAAGATCAAGACTTGGAGTTGATTTACGCAATTGAGGTAAGGGTTTTCTCACGCATTTATCCTATCTGAATTCTGATTATCGATCCATTCATCAATTGATTTGTTATTTAAAGAGATCTATTGATTCTTTAGAACCCTAATTACATTCTTGATCATTACGCTAAATAGTTCTTTGTACTTCCAATTATTGACTTTGATTCGTGATCTTTTTGTTGTAAATCTTTGTAGCAAATTCAAAAGTCCGTAACTTTGTCGTTACTTGGCCAACTTTAGTGTTCTTACACTTTTGAAAACCTCAAATAGTTTACTACAACTTTGTAGTTTTGGGTTTTCCGAAATTAGAATGTGATCCATATTAAAAAATAGACTTGAAAATTGTTATGCTTATATTTCTGCCAATTCAGGTCAGCCAATTTCGATTTGTTGTATCTTATTTGTTTCTCATTGGTTTTAATGATCTTGAACATTCTGAAATCCTTGAAGAATTTTCTTTAACTTTGTAGTTTAAGGTTTTATTAGAATCTATTTGGTTCTTGGTCAAAATTGAGTTTGAAAGTTATTTATTAGTACAGACTTTTCTGTTTTTGACACTGTAAATCAGCCCACTTCGATTTGCTCTATCTCTTTTGTTTCTCATTGGATTTTCATGATTCTAGACGACCTGGAAACCTTATAGAGTCCTCTTAAACTTCTTAGTTTTGTGTTTCATCAGAATCTTTCTATTTTCTGATCAAACTTCAGTTTGAAAGTTATTCATCAGTGCAAAAGTTGCAGTTTGACACTGCATATCAGCTTACTTTGACTTACTCCATCTTATTCGTTTCTTATCCGTTTTTTATGATCTTAGACGTTACAGAAACAGTAAAGAGTCCTCTTCCTTTTCGTTTTCTTAGAATTCGTCGATTTTATTGTTGAAGTTAGCCCTTGAATAAAACTATTCTGCATAGAATCATGTAAACGAGAATGACTTTGCCGCCTTCAAACTCTTAGGTATATGTTTTTATAATTTGGCGAGCCATGTCACAGTATATATGACTTATCTATTTCTGACTTACCCATGTGGATTGGAACGTGGGCTAGCTCAGCGGGATGAGCTAGAGATCGCGATCTTAATTTCTGAACCTTGTCTCACATGTTAGTGGTGGCACGCATGACACATTTCTGAATGGCTCCATGGTCTTCGTCTTAGTACTCATTGAACATTTGGATTTTGATATCTAATTTATTTGAAGAAGATTATTGAATTCACTAGAGTCTTTTTGAAATATAAGTTATCTTTATCAGAACCTATGAAAACGTTTCGAACTTAAATTTGTATTGTTTTAAACACATTGAAACCTTTTGACCCTTTGTAAATTTAGTTATATATGATAATTCCTTACTTTGAGGTTGTATTGTCTACCGATACGAGCTATTTGATCTTGTTGATAATCTAATTTTTGAATTGAAAGTTAGTGCATTGGTTTTGGTATTCGCTATGCACCTTGGTATCGTACTTTATCACCTCCAAGTACTACTATCGATATAGCGTGCTTTGTACTCTGTGGGTGGGTGTGTGCGATTATCTTTACTGGACTTTGTGCTCACCCCCCCTTACTTTCAGGTTATCAGGCAGTGTTTGGAACTGTACAAAGGATTCAAAAGCATGGCTAAGTAAAAAGCTTTTTAGGGAAGGATTTTTCTTTTATATTTATTGTACGATTAGATTTGGTTTTAGATTTTATTTTAGAGCTCCGTGTAGGAGTACTTCAGATCAATGTAATAGTTTTAAGCCAAGGTGACTTTTTATTGATGTTTCTTGGAAACTTATTCTTAGAGGCTCTGATTACTCAATTTGTGAGACTTTTGGATATTTTGAGATTTTCTACTTTGTTTATTTGAAATTAACGCTTTGAAAAAATTGGGGAGTTACTATATGTGTGTGTGTGTGTGTGTGTGTGATTTGTATAAATATGAATAGTAAGTGTAATTGTCGCTATAGATGGTTAGGTTTTAAGTTGTCCAAACTCCATTTTTTAAAATATTTTCTGCTCAAATGTTGGTCAAATGCAAAAAAAAAACCCCTCTTATTTCTACAAGACGTATATTATAAAAGTTTTGGGGATTCTTCCTTGTCAGCGAAGGATGCCAAATAATTTTATCTATAAAAGAGATTTTTGATTTATTAAATATATCAAATCAGGTTATTTTTGTCTGATAATTGTAGGACGACCTTATGTTGTAGGAGGACCTTATGTTACAGAGACACTTCAGTGTCTAAAGTTTCTTGGCATCTTAGTGTCGATTACTATTTCAGTTATGTGTATATAATGCCCATTTAAATATCTGATAAGGGTTTTTGAGCATAAAATCCCTGGAAGCCTTTTTAATCGAACAAACTAGTTTATTTGCTTGGAAAGATGTTCTGAACTATTTTCATTGGGATTTTGTTTGCACAATGGCCGTAAGGGAATATTTTGGTAATTTTATATAAGTCAGGAGGTGTTTTAGTAATTTAATTTTTGTACTGGCTGGCAAAATTAGCGAACATGCTTATTTGAGTGTCAGAAATGTTAGAAATTGAGAGACGGTGTCAGTACATTGTTAGAACCGAGACCGAGATATTTTGTGGCATTAGTTCACTTTCAGAGGCTAGAGTAAAATACAAATATTGGGTTAGGATAGCTAGCCGTAGCAAGAGGTTATGATCTGATAAGTGAGAAGGGTAGAAATTGAGGTATTTTTACGTTATAAGTTAATAGTACGCTACAATATTTAATTTGTCATTGATTCATATGTTCAGACTCGGTAGAAGGCGACTGAGGTTAGATTAAAAGGAAAACTTTCAGATTCCTTTAGCAGTTCGCATAAATGATCTGTCGATTCAACTAGTAATTTTATAAAGCGTATATGTAATTTACTTTTGAAAAGCACTGTTATTGTTGCAGTTACGATTACTTGCGTTTGTCTTCGAGAAAAGATTGTTGCCAAAAAGTTTGATGCAATGCTTCTTTCTCGTTGAAAACCGGACCAAAATGTAAATAATATTTTATTAGAAATTGGATGGAATTTAGGTTTGAAATACTTGGTGCAAGTGAGATGTTTTGATGTATTGACGTTCTTGTGGATATAAAATGTTTTGGGAAACTATCAGAAGGCTGTGAGATGGTTCGACCATCAGTGGTAGAAAGATAATATTTGTGTTAAACAAAAAGGGTGATTTTTCTTGCTTAATCAGTTGTTATGGCCCATATCTAACGGGGGAGATTTAGATTTTGGGCCTTGTCAATAGGGCTATGCATGTTGGCGTAATGCGCATTACTTTTATAAGTGGTCGCCCTTGCTTCCACAGTGATGTTCATCCCAAGGTGGGATTACAGGTCCAAGTGAGTAGGGCAATGTGCGCTAGTCACAGCATATCGTTCGAGCTGGTGTTGGTGTGGAACTTGCTTGTGATGACATTTTTGTGCTAAATGATGTTTATGCGCTCAGATTTATTTCCTTTAGTCTATTACGTTTGACAGAATGGTTTTTTATAGTAATGATTATTTGCTCGCTGGTTTTATCACTGGTTATTTACTGAACATGTGAATGTTCATTCCTTACTTGTCATTTTAGGTTAAGAGCAAGTTGATGGCAACGATTGAGGGCTTGGAAATTGTAGGGAGAACGTAATGGATTTTAATTAGCGTAGTTATTGCCTTAGAGACTATTTCGTAGTTGTTGATATATGATGGTTATGTATTAAGACTAGAATGGAGTTTTTATTTTGGAATTATATAAGATTCAGCTTCTGCTATAGTTGTATTGGTTTTTGGTGAGTAAGGCCTGGCAGTATGCTTGGTGAGAGTCAAATGGGCGGCCAATCGCGGATCTGGTTTACAGCCCAACCACAGGTTCGGGTCGTGACACCTGGTTTACGTGGACTCAGCCATCATTTGAGCTGCTTAGGGAGATGGTTGTTGCAACAGAACCTTTAGTCAAGCCAAACAAGATTTGGACTTAGAAAACTTGTCCGTTTCAGAGGCAATGCAAGTCCCGTCATTGGGCGTTGGGGTACCCTAACAGCCTCAAGAATCGATTCGGCAAAAATATACCCCATGTCCATCCTAGCCCTTGTATGTCAAAGGTCATCCTTTGAAGCCCATCAAGCCAGAAAATATAACTATGTTCGCATCATAGATCTGAATTATGAAGTGAGTTGGGACAGTATGTCCTCCCTGCGACTAGGTTTTGGTTGGATGATTCGGTGATGAACGCATACATCCAACTTTTGATTGAAAGCGAGCATGATACGGGAGATGGGTATCCTAGAGCATTTATGTTTGATACGCATTTGATGGTTTTTCTATCGCTAGAATAAGAACGGTGGTGTGCTGCCCCAAGGAAGTGTGCATTAAGCAGCTACGTTCCCTATTCCCTTTTCATGCAATTTTTCACTGGTAGATCGCAATTCTGTGACTATCGAGGAAGCTGATTCCTTTATATTACCGATCTACGAACACAGTCATTGATTTTTGGTTTGCTATTAACCATTAGTTGTTTCAATTGCCAACAGTCTCCGCAGCGATACTCCGTTCATGCTTCTTAAGGACCTTTTACAGTGGACCTTCGGAGCTGAGGTGAGAATAGCATTTGTCTTTATTGGTTATATATTTGTTAATTTAGTTTCTTACTTTTACTCTAATATCGTATTCTTACTTTTTCTTTTTTGCATAAAATTTGTTCTATGCCCGTTATCTACGTACTTTAAGTGTCTGGAGTTGGTATCAGTGCTTTGTCGTCTGCTATTAGTTTCTTACTTTTATTGTCATACCTTATATGTCTTTTCTTTTGCACATAATTTTTTCCATGCTGTTATCAGTAGACTTTAAGTGTCGAGACTTGGTGTTACTACTTTGACAGAGCAGTGACATCAAGTCCCAACTCCTTGAAAAAAAAAGAGAGGCACTTTTGGTATGGTCAATTTTCAAATCCTGCTCTCCTGTCCGCTACATAATGTAGTGAAGAGCAAAACAATAAGCCCAAATTGCAACACTTGGAGAAAAAACAGCAAGGTTTGACCATTGAGACACAACTTTTAGAAAAAGAAGGCCATAAATTGGCTACTGCAAGAGTACATCGAAATTGAGACGGTAAAAAAATATGAATAACGCAATATTACATCTAAATTGATTAATAAAAAAAGTTTATTATAAAGTCAATCACTTAAATACTTAGTGTAGCGAATCGCCTTAGAAAAAATCCCTAAAGGGTTTTTTAGGAGTCGCCATCTTACTAAATTAGACACAGAAAAATCTGAAAATGACTCTAAAAATGACCACAGGACTACTAATCTTTTGAAATCAGGAAAATGGGTTTGGGGACTAAGTTATATAACAGGATGGTATTAGGCAACTGTTGTACCCTTTCGGTCTCTACTTCATTTCTATTTTTTTACTTTTTTAAACATAACATATTCACACGCGCGTGCCCACACACACAACTCAATGAATTTAGTAGATCTTTTTAGGAGGCCCCAATGACCATAGATCAAACCTATCCAATTTTTACAGTGCAATGGTCAGATCTAGTATGGACCGTACATGGACGATAGTTGGAGTCGGCGGCTCTCTTAGGGTTCCAACTTATTTCTTTTATGATCTCATTGGAAATCATATAAAGATAATTCATATTTGATATAGCTATTTGTGCAAGTATTTACGATGGGTTGGTTAGTTGGTCACATTTTATTCACGAAATGGATTGGATTGGTATTTGTCTGAATAAGGTAAATTCAATAAAAATATAGCTCCATGAGCAAAAGCTTCTATCATGATAAGCCTTGCTATGTATTGGTGATGAGTATATAACACAGCTTGAGTTGTAAAGTCTTGTGCTATAAATGCATAAGCAGGTAAAGACTACATGTGCTGAGCTACCAAGCAAGTAATAACCCCTAAAGAAGCTAGAACAAGGCCTAATTGAAAATGAATCCTATTTTTCCAATTAATCAAGATATATATATATATATATATATATATATATATATATATATATATATATATATATATATATATATATATATATAAGACTTTTTTATGATTTTTGTACTGGAAATGAAATGTGATTGCAGAAAAGGTAAATTATTCTAGACTACTAAATTAGACTAGAAAACAATAAAATACACTTCATGAGTCTGCTTGCATAGATGACTCAGGAACACTTTGCGAAGAATCCATGATGTAAGAGACTTCAAAATGTTTAGAAATGAATTATGGAGCACAAGTTTCTCTATACACCATTTCTAGGATAAATGGTCTAGAAGCTAAGTTCTAGAGGAGAAAAAGTGGATCTGCAAAAATGTAGGCCAAGGACTCTATTTGTAAAGGTTTGGGATGCCAAAAATGAAAAAAAAAATGACCATCTCAATATGTGATTTGATGATAAGACATAAAATATTTAATAAAAATTATAAATTGACAAAAGTCAACTAACATGTCGGTACATTGAAAACCAGTCGTTTCATCCATGTTTTTGAAGTATTTTTTTTTCTAAATTTTGAGAGATGTTCTGACCTAATTTTGTAATTAGCTCTGAGTTTTTAGATGAGATGTACCAAATTCGAAAATTATCTTCATATTTCATGTGAATCAATGATTTAATCACTTGCTTCAAGGATAAATTACAAATATTTCCTAAAATCTTCTAAGAAAATTACAATCTAGACACTTAGACTGGATTGACCTAGCTAGACTGAGCTGAGCCCAATTGGCTGGACCAGAATAGACCACTCACTGGACTGGACCCAATTAATTAAGTTATATTTCAGGTCTAAGCCTTAATGTTTAACTCTAATTAATAATAAAGCCTAATAATTATTTATTTAAAAGTGACTACAAAAATGGGATGTCTTGAAAGCCCGTTGATGAAGCCCCTTGATGAAGGAGCTCTCGCGCGGGCAAACCTCACCCAAAAACAATACATTTTTATAGTAAAAAATGAAAAAAGACCACAAGATTCTGAACACACTCACAGATAATTACATTGATATGAGGACGGACCTTTATAAGGTTTCTTACATATCCTTCAAAAAAAGAAAGAAAGAAAAGGGAATCAGACTAACGTAGTTCGGAAAGAACAGGGATATCAATCGGATCTAGAACCAACAGCAACGCCGATTGGATGAATAAAATTTTTCTATTGCCGGAGTCATCAAATAGATTTGAATAATCGACAGACATCACTTACAAAACTCATATCTAGATGCCAGAGCCATCAAATCAATTTGAATGATCGCTTATATATGCAAGAAGAAAATAATAACTCTGTCTGTTGCCGAAGCCACCAAATAAATTTGAGTAGTCGACTGATGGAGTCGTGTATCTAGATGCCGAAGCCAGCAAATCGATTTGGATGGTCGTCTAGATATTTGAAAAAGAAAATCTTGTATATTACCAGAGCCACCAAATCAATTTGGATGGTCGACATACAAGAGGATGGTAATGCTAGATGTCGAAGCCACAAATCATTTTGAAGTGTTTGTCTAGCAATACAAGAATAACTTTGACCGTTGTTGGAACCATAAATTGGTTTGAGTGGTTGACGAACAAAGTAAAGGCTTGACGAACAGTCGGAGCAAATGACACACTAAAGTAGTTGCAAATGACACGCTAAAGTAGTTGGTCGCTTAGTCCAAGCAGGATTTATATCTAAGAGCCATAGGCAACAACTCCTTCAAGCAGTTGGTCGTTAAGATATAAGGATGAAGGGTTTAGAAATATCACTCAAAGCCGGAGCCAACAATCTCTAAGAACAGCTGGTAGTTGAGTGCCGAATATATCAATTCACTTTTCAAACTGATATGAAGAAAGTGTTGCTTTTGGCAACAAAGCATGGGACACTGCACTGGCCGTACATTGTACAACTTCGCTAAATTGAGTAACAAGTTCAAATGAATGGATCAAAAGATAATCTTAGGATTGGCCCCGGGGGGGGGGGGGGGGGGGCGCATGCAAAGTCAAAGCATGCAAGCACATAAAGATTTGACAAAAATGTCTAGGCAAATAAGCTGGGTGTCGTGCAAAATATACAAACACACAAACTTATGAAAAGCGAGATTACGCAACATTGTAAGGCATTCAAGCACACAACATTCATGGGAATTAAAGATAGTACTTGAACTCTACTTGAAGGCGTGCAAGCACAAAGGAAAAAAATCTTTTTTTAATAAGATCTAAAACCTGCCGGTTGATTAGAGAATTGGAGGAGTCAAAATAAAATGTCGTAAACCATCCTATTAGTCATATAGTTTGAAGTTTGAAAAACAAAAATATCAAAAATCAGCCAGTAAGTCAGAGAATTTGATAGATCTAAACGAAAAAACCAGCTGATTTAACTGTTTAGATTTGGGCATATTTTAGGGTTTTTTTTTTCACAGACCTTCATTCACAATCTACTCACACTTTGCTTAGATTCAACCTCAAAGAGAATTTCTCTCTCTCAAATCCCTCTCCAACTATACTTCGCCTCTATAAGTTCCTAAGGTCTTTTCCTTTTCTTCTCCAATTTTGCATATAGAGATGAAATTTCAACGTACAACACTACAAGAAATAAGGCTTTTAGCGACGGAAAAATTCATCGCTAAAAGCCCAAAATCCGTCGCTAAAACTTTTAGCGATAGATTTACTGTTACTAAAAGTCCCTCGTATAAAAGCCCGTTACTAAAAGTTTGCCGACGGAATTTTTAAATCCATCGTCTAATATTGTACTTTTTGCAGCAGATTTATTTATTAATTCGAGACGAAATACCCGTCGCCAATTAACAACGGATTAATGTTTTAGCTACGAAACATTCTGTCGCTAAATAATATTTTTAGCGACGGAATACTCCGTCGCTAAAACATTTATAGTAAGAACACTTTTAGCGACAGAATTAATCCGTCGCCAAAACTTAATTTTTAAATTTTTTTTTTATTTTTCTATTACCCAGACTTGTAATAAAAAATTCAATTCTCAATAACAACGCACAATAACAATACACAAAGAAATATATATAATCAATCATAAAAAATATTTATTATAAAAAAACTCATGATGTACAAGCCGGGAATCGTATACAGTCTGTTAGGGCAGGGGAGAAGAGTACAAGCCGGGCAGAGGGGGGACAAGTTGGGACCGGGCACGAGAAGGGGCTCATCAGGGGTTGTCGAGTCCCGGATCTGGATCCTGCTGATCCGGGGCCGGCTCGGCATGTCTAGCAGCGGTACCCTATTGATCCTGTTCCCTGATCATCCTCAACACCACAATAGCAATGCACTGGATCTCTTTCTTGGCCAACGGACGCAGAGGAGCCGGTGTCTGTGGAAGGGCAACGGGGGGAGGGGACGATCCTATCACGGCACATGCAGTCGTGCTAGGCAGGCCGCGTATGCGGCCTTTCGGCCCATTGACAACCTCCGGTACATCCAGCCATCGCTTTAACGCCCCAGTACTCGCACCCATACTAGTAGATGCTGATGGCTGTCCGGACACCTGCTCGGAGCCCCTAAGCTGTTCATACGAGGCATGCAAAAACAGTGAGTCAAAGATATGTTAGTGCATTAATTAACGCGACAAACATTGAATAGAAAGACAAAAAATTAACTTAAACAAATTGACTTACATCGATACGCTGGGCAATATATGAAACATAGTAGCCCATCCGGTGCGCCTCGTCCTTATCCTTCTCCCGCACGTGCTTCTGATTATACGTCAGAGCTATGACCTCATCCTCCTCCATATCCGGGTTAGACCGCATTCATGTGTCAGACGATGTCGTGTGCCACCGACCCCCCCGTGTGCATCAGATCTCTGTTCTGTCTGTTCTCGGCCCTGCTCTTACTCTTGGCATCCCAGCCTGGATCTGTAGCCCACAGATCTATCATCTGCTTTCATACGATCGGAGATATCCAATGTGGGGGATATGTCCTCATCTCCGTCATCGGGGCACCCTCTGGCAGCATCTTCTTTGCCCGGTCCCGTGCGTCGTGGAGCCATCGGCTGTAATTCTTGCCAATGTAAGCAAAGAAGGCCTGTCGCCCCAGCGCCTGCTGATCAGGCGAGTCAAACGTGAACCCCTCCTCCAAGGCATTCAATAACACAAATTAATTTAAATACTAAATTCTAATTAAACAAATACTATCGCAGAAAAAAAATACTTCAACGTACCAGCCACTCCTCCCATAGGGACTCCCTCGCATTGGCATCCCAGTCCTTCCAGTACAGGCGTGGCTCGAAGAATCGGCCCTTCACAAGAACGTCGATCTTCGTCCTCGCCTGATTCTCCAGGATCCTGCCAAAGAAGTAAATAAATAAATTAATACAATTCAAATATAAATTAACACCCCAAAAATTTAAATATAAGGCATGATGTGATTTTTTTTTACTTATTGGCCTTTCTGGGTGAGCGTAACTCTCTGTTTACGCTGAGGGTCGATGCGTACCCCGCGTGTCGGGCCACGGCCTCGTCGAGATCCTACAAAACACAGACATTAATACAGTTCAAATATACTTTAAATAAGGTAGCAAAAATTGACTAAACACCGTTATCAACTATACCTGAGGTAGAACCCACGAAAAAGGAGAATCAACGCGCGTGTGGGATGAATCTGTGTCGAGTTGGGGCGATGGCTGGGGCTGAGGTGACGGCTGGGGCTGGGGCTAGAGCTGGAGTTGGGGCCCCTCCTGTTCTGCGCGATCACTCTGTGCCTCGTCATCAGTGGAAGATGACGACGAGGTGGGACCCACCGGGGAGGAAGCAGCTCGGCGTCCACCCCGGCCACGAATAGCCCGTATCCTATCCATATCTGACTTCGTATAGATAAATTGCAAAGACATTAACACATTAAAAATAATAAATATGACAGAAATCATCTTCGACACTATATATATGAATTGAGCTGTAAAAACACATCAACATGAACAAAGTTCTAAAATGTTCTACATTTTAGAGTGATGTTACAACATTACAAGTCAATCATTTTCAGTTTGGGAGTCATCATCATTTTCATCACTAGACTCGTCGTCCTCTTCTTCGTGGGACTCGTCGTCCTCTTCATCTTCTAATTCATCCTCTTCATCAGTAGACTCAGTCACATCATCTCCAACACTTTCCACGTCTTTCGCGTCATCATCTACGACTTCTTCTCCTACATGAAGTGTTGTTGGAAGAGGAAGATCGTCCTCCTCGTTGTTGACCTCAACAGGTAACAAGACAGTGGTTGGTCGGCTTGAAAGGTGTCTACCTCACTGTCATATGTCACGGGCAATTTCTTGGACTTGATAACTGTATACCAATGAGATTTGGGATTGGCGACGTCCTCTGCGTAAAAGACTTGTGCAGCTTGACTAGCAAACACAAAGGGCTCGTCTGATGCAAGTCTTGACTTGACATTGACATCTACAATCCCTTGAGAGCTAACACAGATTCCTCTACTGCATGTGACATCAAACCACGTACACTTGAACATTACCAGGCAGTTTTGGGAACCCATATATGTTAGCTCAACAATCTCATCTAGCTCTTCGTAAAAGTCCATGCAATTCTCGGCATAACAGTCGCGTTGACCAAGACTCCACTATTTGTTTTGTTCGGTCATCATCTTTTACGTTAAACCTAAACCCGTTGATGATATAGCCTCCATGACAGGATGCTTGTTTGTTAGGGCCTTGAGCTAGTAATTTCAAGCAGGAGGCCACTGGTCTATCCATTGACTGAACCTATTGTAGATGACGGTAAAAATTAAGGATAAATCAGTATACTAATTGGCCACAGAACTGTATATAACACATAATTTCGTTAAAGACTTACACGCCTTTTGAACCACTGTACAAATTGTGATTTCCGATGAGATTCAAGTCCAGCGGGATCAGTGATTAAAGATTTCCGCATCAAACTCACTGCAAACCAATATATATTTGACTCAGTTATCACACACTTTCAATTATGTACAACAATGTAAGTGAATTAAGACATTAACTTACTCAACATATGCCAAAACTTCATCGCAATTTAGAAGGGCATATATTGTTGCAGCACTGTACTCTTCATCTGTTAGCCATCGAGTATACGTTCGGCCGAACGGACTACCTAACTGCTTGAATATTGACAATTGCCCTTCCAAATTTGTGCTTGATCCGGGGTCATTTCGGCCTAGTTGATTTAACCTTGTATCAACATCAGGCCCGAAATATTGACTACAAAAGTTTACAAGCTCTTCCATTATGTAAGCCTCCGCAATTGAGCCCTCAACCCGAGCCTTATTGCAAACTTTTTTCTTTAAATGGAACATGAACCTAGAAGTTCCACGTAAAAGAGTTAGGTGGAATATCAATGATAACAGGTGTCGCATTAAGTGTAAACAAACAACTGTAACAGTTTAAAGATTACCTTTCGAAGGGATACATCCACCAATATTGCACGGGTCCACCCATCTTAGCTTCATATGAACAGACAGATGCTCCATTGAATCAAAGAACGAAGGTGGGAAGATTTTCTTCAGCTTGCAAATCGTCACCACAATGTTCTTCTCAAGCACCTCCATGTTACTCACTCGGATCGTAGAAGAACATATATCTCGAAAAAAATGAGATAATTCAGTCAAAGTCTCACAAACAACCCGTGGCAACAGTCCCCGGAAGGCAATATAAACGAATCTCTCCATGAATACGTGGCAGTCGTGACTCTTCATTGGATTCTTAGGATAAATTAAAATTAATTAGGCTCGTTAGACACGTGTCCGACCCCTACCGTCATGTGTCCGACACCTCTAGACACGTGTCCGACGCCTACCGACACGTGTTTGAAACCTCCAGACACGTCCGAAGACATTGATTTATTTTTTAAATGACGGATACCGTGTTAGTCACCCCTTGAATAGGTACCGGACAGTCTTGAAGAGGTGTCCACAAGTATAGAGCCAAAATGTGACATTTCGATGACGGTGTCGATAGGACGCTGTGTCCGTGACCTACTGACACCTCGACACCTCATCGACACATCCGGACACATGTCAGACACCTCCGGACATGTGTCTGATACCTCTTAGCGTTGTCCGAAGATTTTGATTTATTTTTTAATTGTCGAACACCGTGTACCCATTGAAGTGGTGCCGGACACCGAACTAAGGGTGTCCACAAGCATGTCGCCAAAATATTGCATTTAGGTGTCGGCGTCGATCGGACAGAATGTCCGTATCCGTGCTACCTAATAGGTATCTCAATCCAATTGGGTCTCATCCTCTGTAAAAAATCTCATTTCTCAATTCTCAAATGCAATAAAAGTTAATATAAATCTCACATTCAATCCAATTGGGTCCTATCCTCCGTCAACAATCTCAATATCTTAAATGCTCAATGCACAGTCAACAACCTAAAATTATCAATCAATAATCTCAAATGCTCAATGCACAACTAACAACCTAAAATCATTAATCAATAATCACAATTCTCACATGCACAATTAACAACCTAAAATTATCAAACAAATAATCAATGTTCAAATGGGAAAAAATTGTTCAAAATGCACATATCCGATGCACTTGAATTATTTTAGCTTTTGGTAAATGTTTATTTCACTGCAGCTATTGTTGGAAATTTGGAATGAGCATTGCAGTTGTCAAAGTACAGTTTTCTTTATTGTGCATAGGTGCTTGAGTAATTGTGCTAGTCAATACTTTTGAATTGAGTGGGTGTTCTATCACAATGCGAATTGCTTTACTGATGTTAAAGATATTATGCTCTGCGTGAAGGGTGTATCTTACTGCATCTTGACTTGCTTTTCTAGAATTTTCACAACTAGATATCTCAAATTGTTGTGTTTTTGCCAAAATCTTATCTCATAATACACTCTAAACAATTGGTTGTTATTAATAGTTCAAATTTAATTCTGGAGTTATGGTTTATCAATTGAATGTATTACATGCTCAAAACTAATTTCTTATTGACATCATGTGGCCTGTGCAGTGGGCAACAGTTCTTTTGGCACTAGATTGATTCTGAATCAGTTAAGTTGATAGAATATCACAAGAGATTGAGATTTTCTATTTCCAAGTCTGTATAGTTCATCTCAATTAGTGCCACTATAGTATGGTGGCAAAGCACCAATGGTTCGTATCCACTATATTTCTGAGATGATCATTGGTTAGTTTTATTCCCCCCTGTTGCTGAACTCTAAAAGTTAGGGCATTTAGGTTTCAAGACTAAGCCATTTGTATACAAACCTACATTGAGTCATTGCCATTAAAGTGCAATTAAGTTTATATTCGTATTGTTTGCTAAGCAGACTTCTTATGTTGAGCAGACTAAACCAAAAATATAGTCAATGGAAGACTCGCAATCATCCCCAACTAAGCCAAAAGGGAACCAACCATTATAAATATGCTGATTATCGAAGACTCGCAATACACTTAGCATTTCGGAACCAAGTTATAATTGTGAAGAAGTAACTCTCGCCCAGAAGGTGTTCGCCTAAAAAGACCTCTCATGCCAAATACCATGAAATGTCCTATTTAGTCACTTTGATATGCTTCGGCAGCTTCACGCACTCCTCTAACACCCTCACACACACACACACACGCACACAGCTGCCTCTTGGCAGCTACACACACACATATGGGCACACAAACACACACCATGCACACAGCTCTCACACACATACACACATAGCTGCATAGCAGCTTCACTCACACACGCAGCACACAAAATCGCATGCGCGCGCGCACACACACACACATCACATACACACACTTATGCACACAACCCACACAAATGCACACACACACACACATATGAGCACACAAGCTGCCTGTTGCAGCCTCTCTCCCTCCACCCCATGTATCCTTATAGCCTGCCCACTCCTTTTACCCACTACACACACTCAGCACTTTACACTGCACCACCTACATATACAAGTACACAACACACTATACGCACACACTGCACTCAGAAACTGCACTTGCAGTCATGGCTGCCATCACCGCGACTCCATAACCACCTCCTCATGCACAGCCCAAGACACACCAACTTGTAGCCCCCCCCTCTCTCTCAGTAGGGTAGTATCAAATCAACACCTTAATTATTTTAATTTTTTTAATATTCAACCATAGTTTTCAAGATAACCAGTCAAAACACCATATAATTAAACCAAGTAGCATGATCTAATCCCAAAAATTACAACAGTGGGTGCTAAATCTTGACATATGTACCATGCCAAACCAAAGAAAGTGGACAGTGGGTGACTTACTTTTTAAGTGCGGCTGACGAGTAGTGGTTGTCACCGGTAGTGGAGGGCGGCGCTGGTGCGGCAGCAATTGAGATATATATTGGTCTGCCAGCATTGGGGGGAGGATGTGGGGAGGTGAAAGTCGCCGGCATATTTTATTTTTCCAGATTTTTGAAGAGAGAAATGGGGAGAGAGAAAAAAACAGATCTGGTCGTTTTAAACGATGGCTTTTAACGATGGAATTATCTTGTCGCTAAAAGTACGGTGGTGAAAGTTGTACTTTTACCGACGGAATTATTAGCGACAGGGTCATTTCGTTCCTTACAACTTTTTATTAAACCCTCCAACAAAAAAAAACTAAAAAGCCTTTAGCGATGGAAATTCTGTCGCTAAAAGACCGTTGGAAAAAGCCCATCGCG
Source organism: Escallonia herrerae (assembly GCA_033070095.1). Taxonomy (NCBI): domain Eukaryota; kingdom Viridiplantae; phylum Streptophyta; class Magnoliopsida; order Escalloniales; family Escalloniaceae; genus Escallonia; species Escallonia herrerae. Next base: position 103,025 of record JAVXUP010002055.1, read on the forward strand.
AAAAATCTTTTTCGTTGCTAATAATATTTAATGAAGGAATTTTACCGACGGTTATTTCCATCAGTAAATGCCCATTTAGCGACAGAATCTAGTCCATTGCTAAAATTCTGTCGCAAAATACCTCTTTTATTGTAGTGCAAGAAAGAGGCATAAAGTTGGGCCCTAAACTTGATAATTTTGGCGATTCCGGCCCCAATTCAGACGGATGATCACTCGATCCTCACACTGAATCATAAGTTCTTATTATTAGTTTCTAAGTTTAGTTTACAATTTATCCAAGAGTTGCTTAATGACTCCATCACTTTTTTGCCCGATGAGATATATTTTCTACCGATTGTCTTTCAATTAAAAACACTATTTGAAACTTTTTTTTACACACTAGACACTCCCATGCAAAGTAGTGCCTATAATAATTTTTCCTTTGTTTTTCATGCACCCCATGCAAAAACCGGACAATCTTTAAACTCATTCCCTTTTTCTTTTGGTTTTGTGCGGCCCTTTCCCTTGAATACCCGTTGTAGGGACTCCCCAAATTTGGTACTAAAATGGTTGGGAAAGATACCAGATTTGGTGAACAATAGGACAGCCGATACCGGCATTGACCTATTTTTGAATGGGTTACATGCTTTTACCCTGAGTAAAAAGCATTAGTTGAGTTTGGCATAGTGTTGGTGGAATCCCACCAACATTTTCAATCTACCATTCGGGGAGGCTATGCTTACCTCGTTTGACTTCATAAATATCACGAGTATTCGCATTTGAGGGAGGCCTATCCTATGGGCCTATGATCTCAACAAGGATCGTGACTTTGTGGTCTGGTTGGTTGGATTTGAGCCATCCTACAAGAAGGACAATTCTATTTTGCTTGGTAATCTCTGTTCCCATTATAAGGGTATGACTTTGGGGGAAACTGTTGACGCATCCATTGACTAGTTTGTCCAGGGTTCCTGTTGTACATCTTGGGGGAGTCGTTGTTCAGTAATGGAGATGATTTAGTACAACTCTAGTGCTTAAGAGCTTTGGAGGAGATTGGGGAGTACGACTGAGGTACTCTGGCTATGGCTCATCTATACTACTCGATGGGCTCGGTATCCCGGAGGTAGTGCTCGAGCTTCATGAGATACTGTGACGTTTGGGAGGTGTCTTAGCTCCTAAGCTTCCTGATTATTCTTATCCATGCGATAGACATATTACTCACATTTTATCTTTGTTCACAGATTGAGGTTCTAGGGAAGCGTTCACTACGACTGGGGCATGAGCATAAGGATAAGGCTTGGCCGACAATGTACAGGATAAATTTGCGGGACGAATGAATTGGGGCCATGGTAGGGGCCTACCCGGATAGCTTCAATGGATTGGCTTAGCATCTGGTGAGTTTATTTATTTATTTTATTTGGACCTAGGCATTTGAATTTTCCTTGATGTTTATTTCATGGATATTCACTCCCATTTTTTCTTGTAGGAATCTCTGTCCAAGTAGCAGGGATAGGAGTTTTACCTGAAGGAGTTGAAGCTCAGGGATGCCGGGTTCTACTGGTAGGGTATTCGTAGAAGGAGTTCTATATGGAAGAGAGAATGCTCTTTTAGTACCACACTGATGTTGAGCCCTAGATTCCTGCAGCCCCTTTTGTGGAAATGTATTAACTGGAGCTCTGGATGGAGGGTATGGACATATCTTGACTTGGGGAATTGTTGTGTCCTCCTTGAGGTGGTCGAACGATCCTCGTACCTACGAGAAATTTGTGCGAGCGGGCATAGTCCCTCTTTGGACTGTAGAGTGGGGAAGAGGATTCAGCGGGCCAGGACGGCTCGAGACAAGAAGGGAAAGAGCATCGGGAATGTATCAAACTAACTCAATTGGATGATTTGAACTCAACTATTTGGTTGCTTCACCGCAATCTAAATCCTTATAGGAGATGCTTCTATATTGACCATGCCATCATGGTAATCTAATGGGGTTTTACCCTTTTGCTACTTCATATCCATTAGTCTTGCAATGGATGAAGTTTCTTCTTGGATTTTTCACATAAACCTTTTACTATTCACTTTCTGAGGCGTTTTTACCCTCTACCAACTTTTTCATCTCTTCCATTACTTTTTTATTTGAGTTCTCTTGGTTATTAATTGCTTTATCGAAAGCCATAGTGTAATACCCCGAACTTTGGGAGCGGGTTAAAATGACTATCGGAGACACAAAAAATAAACGGACGTTAAATTTGAGTAATTATTGGGTATTAGTAGAGTGTTGAAGCTCAAAAGAATTTTGAGGCAAAAATGTATGTTTGAAATTTTTGGGGTCATTTTGTAAATTTTAGAAACTTGAGGGGCTATTTTCTTAAATTTTAGAATTTTGTACCTAGGTGTCAATTTCTTGGAGATATTTTCTTAGTTGATGCCACCTCCTCTTTGTTTTATTTGATGATTCATGACATAAAATTATAAATTAATGGATTAGGTAAAGAAGGATAAAATAAAATGGAAAGAAAATTTTGGGGGCAAAACAAAAATAAGAAAAAGGACCGTGAACAGTAGAACAAGAGCAGAGAAACAGGGGAAGAAAATAGAAAACAGAGAGGAGAAAGAAAGCAAGGGAAGCAGAAAGAAGGAAAAGAAAGATTTGGGGGAAATTCTTAAAGGTAGCCTTCCTCTTTTGATTTTAGTGTGTGTTTTTAGTATGTGTGTGTGTTTTCGCACTATGAAGTGCATGTGGGTGTGCTGTGGGTACGGGTATGTGTATTTTGGTGTGTGGGTTTTTCAGGTGTGGTGTATACATGTGTAATTGTGTATATTGTAAGGTGTATATATGTATATAATCTATATTGTATGAGGTTGTGTAAGGTTTGTGTGTTTTTTTTAGGGTGTTAGTGTTCATAGCTGGGTGCGGGGGTCTCGGTTTGTGTGTGTGTGTGTGTGTGTGTGTGTGTGTTTGATAATATGTGTGTAATTCTATAGGTATAGTGTAGGTGTGTGTGTGCTTTAGGTGTGTTAGATTGTGTGGGTGTGGATGTATATATGAGGGTTAAGGTTACAGGCTGCCCGTGGGTGAATTGTGTTGTGGGTTGTGTAGTTAACTTGGAAAGGGGGCTGCCAAGAAGATGGTGAACAGTGGCCATTTTGAGGATATGAAATATTGAACTTCAATTGTCGCTAAAGATAAATTTATCCCAGCAGTCCTTTATAATTTTTTAAAATATGTTTAAAATTTTGTTTGGACAAAGTTTAAACAGTAACCTCTAATATTTTTATGAGATTTACGTCCTGAAATGTTTGGGAATTTTCAGTGTCCGTGAAGGATGCTAAATTAGGGTATCAAGAAAAATAAATTTATGATTTATTTAACATAGTAATCGAAGTTATTTTAATCTAAAAATTTTTAAAAAAATATTATTTTACTGTTATGTTCCATATTTTAAAATTTCAGGCCATTCTGAGGCTAATATGTATTTTTCGCGAAATTGACCTTTTAGCGCTCTGTTCGAACACCGTTCGGGATTTTCGGACGAAAATTTTTAAAATACTTTTTAACCCAAAAATGACTTCAGGATGCTTAAAACAATGTTTTAAGTTATTTTTGTGATTTTTTCAGAGCAGGAAACCCCATAGGGGTACTTCGGTAATTTATCACCTGAGGTGGTATTTTGGTAATTTTACGTGTAAAAGGTATTTTTGCATAAACTCACTCATGATAAGGATATTTTGATGATTTTACTCACGAGGAGGATGTTTTGGTCTTTTAAATTTGAGAGGGGATGTTTGGGTAATTTTACCGAGTCGTGGGGTGTTTTGGTAATTTTTCACACCAGCGGTGAACTGAGTGAAAGCATCTAGTTGAGTGTTTGTAATTGATTTATTGCTGATTCAATTATTAAGATACGGTAGAAAGCAACTGAGATCGGATTAAGAGAAAAACTTCTCGATTCGGTTAGCGGTTCGGTAAGTGACCTGCTAATTCAACTAGTGTTTCTATAAATCATATATGTTATTTACTTTTCATAACCACTATTTGTCAACCATGAACTATTTTGGCTATTTATCTGCTTTGCCTTGGAGAAAATAATTTTGTCAAAAAGCTTGTGGCGATACTTACTTTTTTGTTAAAAAATGGACCAGCATGTAAATGATATTTTGTTTGAAGTTATAATGGATTTTAGATTTAAGACGCTTGGTGCAAATGAGATGTTTGGGTATTGATCTATTGTAATTATGAAATGTGGGAAAACTATGGATATATTGTGAGATGGTTTGACCATCTATGATCGAAGGATTATATTGTGATAAAAGAAAGGTGTTTTTGCTGACTCGATTGCTTTGTCCCATATCTAACAAGAAAAAGTTAGATTGTGGACCCTGGTCAACGGGGAGTTGTACGTTGATGTAATGCGCATTACTACTTTAAGTGGTCATCCCTGCTTCCACTGTGATTATTATCTCAAGATGGGATTCCGGGTCCAAGTCAGTAGGACGATGTACGCTGACGAGTCCAAGTCAGTGGGACCAAACGCTAATCGCAGCATATCGTTTGAGCCGATATTTGGTTGGAACATTTTTGTGATGACGATTTTGTGTTAACTGATTTTTATGCCCTCAAATTTGTTCCCTTTACTCTATTACATTTTACGAAATGTTTTCTTATAGATGTGATTATTTACTCCATGATTTTATCTCGTAAAATTGCTATATTGTAAACTGAGTTATTATTTTGACGTGCTATGGTCCAGCTAGTTGAATCACTGGTTACTTATTGAGCACATGAAAGCTCATTCCTTACTTATCATTTCAAGTTAAAAAGGCAAGGATGACAAGCGTGGGATTAGAATTAAGAATGGAGCTCTAGAAACTTCACTAGATGACGTTAAATCCTACCCTAGGTGTTATCGTAGGAAGGGTTGTAATGAGTTTGGGTATACAGTTATATATGGAGTTCTAGTTGGGTTTCAAGTAGTATTCTTGTTACCTTTTGGGACAATTTCATAATTGTTGATAAATGTCTATTTGTATTAAGATTAGAACTGAATTTTTATTTTTGGAGTTGTATAAGATTCAGTTTCATTGTAGTTGTATTCGTTTCAGTGAGTAAGACCTAGCAGAGCCCTTAGTGGGAGCCCAATGGGCCTGCGGTCGGTCACAAACCTCGTTAAAGGGCTCATCCGTGGGTTCGGGTCATGACACACAGTTTGGCCATGCAAAATGGTTATTAGTTGAGATAGCATAGTAGTTAGAACAAGAGCTGATTAACCAACCTCATTCAATAAGTGGCCCGTCGTTGGATCATTTTTTGCGCCAATCAAGCTTAGTTTCTTTGGCAGTCATCTCCTCACCTACGGTTTTCATATTAACATCATTGCTCGTACTCCCACTACTAGGGCTCCCAATGTTATGAGTATTGTTACTTGCGAAATTATGACTGTCGTTCTTGCCACTCTTGGCCTGAACATTTCTTATTTCCCCTACAATAACATTGCTACCATTGTTGGTAGCGTCATTTTTAGTGCCGTTGTTGGCTTGGTCAGTTCTTACATTACATACATGGCTTTTCATACTTGGCTATTTTCCTTTTCTAATTTAAAAGGGTCCTATTGGGCGTGCCAATGTTTGCGCTCGAAGGCAAACTCTCAAGTGGACTCTTTTGAGCCACTTATTGATGGATGAATTTTCTAAAAATGGAAAACCAAACTTAAAATAGAAAGGCTGCACACTCAAAAAGGGGAAGAAATGATTTTGATTAATGGTGACCATGCAATAAACTACAAGGCTTCCAAGTTTGAAATATGAAAATACGCATCAATAGATGGCAAAGCCTCTAAATGTAAAAAATGCTTTGGCTTTTGAGTTTTTTATGCATGAGCATGTAGAAAACATGAGACTGATATTCTTCTAAATAGGTTTAAGCCCTCAACTTTTAGTTGTTAGATAAGTGTTCGCACATTAAAAAAAAAAGTATGACGTGTCCAATAGGATATGGACACGTGTACAAGATAAAGAAGTTAGAGATTTAAGTCACATGTTATTTTATTTAATGCTCATTATTAATGATCGGTGGCTATTAATTGCTCTATGGACTTATCCTGGGGGTTGCGTGCCGTGAAACCTAATGCATTGAGTCACTAATTCCGGGATGAGAGAATCAATATTTTCAGATAAATCCTCGGCTTGATTTTATAGTTTGGTAAGATTGTTACTTCTTATCTTGTAGCATGTTATTATTTATTTGACATTATATGATTCGTTGTTCTATATAATAAAGTGTGATTACATTCTAAAAAGATTTGCAAAAAGCTTTATATCCAACAGGTGGGACTACGTCAACGCCGCTAAGACCGTTGAAGCCGGTAATTTTAGCCTACTTCTGTTCAGTCATATCTCGATAGTTTATTAAGGTCAATCGAAAGTGGAACCAAAACTCTTTGAGAGCAATTAGTGGTCTCTTATACTTTTCTGGGTCTTACGGAGCCTACTCAAATCTTGGTAAAAGGGAAAGAGAGCGTAGAGCTAAAGTCCTCAGTGGCCTAAGCAGAGCATCCATTTCACGACTTTTGAAGCCCTGGCATGAGTAGCATACAAGACGATTAAGGAGATAGATTGATATCAAAGTCAACACCATGAGTATGAGCCATTGCCTCAACCAATTAGTGATTTACGATCAAGAAAGAAAATGGTGGTTACAGTGGCACAAGGGAATCACACACAGATGTAAGGAAGAAATACCTGGAAAATAAAGATAGTACACTAGTCGAGACACCTCAAGATGCCACCAAAATGACTTGCAAAGACGAGTTAAGGCAATTTTAGAAAAATGATGGAACTAGTCCTGTGGTGAAACAAATAAATGAGGATGAGTGACAAAAGGAGAGGCCAGTTGTCTTAATAAATTCCACAGTGCTTGTGAGTTTGATGGTTAGAAAAGGAAATTTTGGGACTGGTTTCCAAACCTTGTTTAACTTCATCTAATACGTGTTACATAATGACAACTGTGGTATTTACAGTGTGTAGCTACTTCAAATGCCTTAGGGTTCTCTGTTCTTGCAAACTTACGTCCGAAGGTTTTGGTTAATTTTATATGTCATCTTGATACCTCAGCTTGTTCGTTATTTGTTTTTTCTTTTTTTCTTTCATAACTTGCTCTGTCCATACCAATTAAAATGAGCCAGCCTTGCCTTGTACTGAGAACATGAACTGAAAGTACATTGGATTGGTCTCGACTTATGTTAATAACACATTGGAGTTGTTATACAACCTTTTTCTTTTTAACTAGTGTTGCTGCTAAAAATATGCTTCGTGTATTTTCCATAACCCAAGCCTGGACTGATGACCTGTAAGACAGAAAATGAGTGACTGTCGGGTGGGGTTCCCGAAGAAGAACTCTCTGATGCTTAAGTCAGAGCGTAGCTATAGAATAGAACTCTGAAAAAAGCATTAAAGACTATGTCTTTGTATGTTTAATTGTCCTCATACTTGAGGGGGGAGGGGGTAGACCCCTTTATATAGCTATAAGAGAAGACTCCTAGTAGGACAGGGTCGTGGGCCAGATGTATTAAGATCACATTAGGATCCTCAAAGATCATGTCACGATCTCTAAGGACTCTTTTAGAATCTTGATAAGATAATCATCAATCTTTCAGTTTGACTGGGATCGCCAGGTACCCCCAAATTATTGGGAGTTATATTCGAGTAATATCATAAGCCCCCCCCCCCCTCTCACTTTCTTAGCCAAAATGTTTGGCTGAGGAAGTTATACCAAGTGTCTCGAGACACACATCAGGTTTGTAAGGGATTCTTCATTCGCTTGAAGGGGCAAATAATATTTCTCTACTCCAGTGTGCTTGAACATAGCTCTTAAGAGCTTAAGTAATGGAACTTTGCCCAAGCTAAGTACGGAGCTAGAACTGCAGCTCTCCAGAGCTAGGTGTTTAGAATGACACCTAAGTCGGCTATTCAGAATTATCTTTGGGAAGACGAATCATGGGATCTCGAGATCCTTTAGAGGCTGTGCCTTATGGTTGCCTCTCTAGAGAGAAGACACAAAGCTGTGCATACAAGTTGTTGCATGTGCTAAGTGTTTGAATGTCCCCTTGAGGGGTCATCTCTCCTTTGGAGGGTGTTTAAATGTCCCTTTGAGGGGTCACCTTGCCTTTGGAGAGTGTTTGTTTTGTGTAAGTATGTGTTCTTTAGCTTGAGCTGACCAAATCATGCTTGCGGTTTATTTTGATGCGAACTATTATCATCAGCTAAGTGCTGTCAAAGAAGCCTCACACTCACGCTTGGCTGGTTCTTGAATTGATAAAGAATGGTGGGGGGGGGGGATGAAGTCCCACATAGTGCTTTGTTGTTTCACGAGTTAGAATTGTAGCTAAAAAGTTTCGATCGAGCTCTATCCTGTCACCCTTGAAGGTGTTCGTATCTCGAGGGACAGCCCTAGAGGGCTAATAGAGTGTGGAGCTCATGTAAAAATCCTTGAGGGTTTGACGAGAACTCAAAGTTATCGTCATGCGCACCCTCGGGGCGGATGGAGCACAGAGCTATGAAAATACCCTCAGGGGTTTGATAGAACTTAGAGTTCTCGTTGTACGCCTCCTTGGGGGCAGATGGAGCGCAAAGCTATTGAAAATACCATCGAGGGTTCGACGGAACTTAGAGTTCTCTTCGTACACACCCTTAGGGCGGATGGAGTGCAAAGCTCATGAAAATACCCTTGAAGGTTTAATGAAACTTAAAGTTCTTGTCATACATGCCCTTGGGAGCAGATGGAGCACCAAGCTCATGAAAATACCCTCGAAGTTTGACGAAACTTATAGTTCTCATCGTATGCGCCCTCGGGGGTAGATGGAGAGCAAAGCTCAAAAAAATACCCTCGGGGGTTGAAGGAACTTAGAGTTCTCGTATGCACCCTTGAGGGCGAATGAAGCATGGAACTCATGTAAATACCCTAAGGGGGTGGACAGAACTTAGAGTTCTCGTCGTACGCGTCCTTGGGGGCAGATGGAGTGCAAAGCTCATGAAAATACCCTCGAGGGTTTGACGGAACTTATAGATCTCTTCGTATGTGCCTTCGGGGGTGGATTGAGTGTAAAGCTCATGAAAATCCCCTCGGAGGTTTGACGGAACTTAGAGTTCTGTTGTACGAGCCTTCAGGGGCAGATAGAGCGCAAAGCTCATGAAAATACCCTTGAGGATTCAACATAACTTAAAGTTCTCGTTGTACGCACCCTCGGGGGTTTGACAAAACTTAGAGTTCTCGTCATACGTGCCCTCGAGGGCGGATGAAGTGCAAAGCTCATATAAGCACATGCTTTGCTATATGGCTGCTGCTATGAAACCCTCGGTCTGAGATGGCGTAAGGCATTAAACCCGTAATATTACTGATGCCATAAGATATAAAACCCCTGTGCCTAATAAGGCGCGCACATAAAGATGGATTTTTAGCCTATACATAGGGAACGGTCATAAGAAGACCTGTAGGAACAATATAGAAGCCCACAATCTGCCTCAATTGGACGAGCATATAATGCTATAGGATGCGAAGTCCGTGTGAGCAAGGTGTCACTGATGATCAGTAGAAATAGAGGATGCTAAGTCCGTCAGCATATTAGTGATGGTTTTTAGCAAAGCCTAACGACGTGCTCTGATTCAATGATCGAGGTCACAGTGTGACCGAATATCACAAGACAATAGGTAATGTCCAGTCGGCAAGATGCTGCCGCAGAAACCCTTGACGTGACTTCAAGTCGCAGGGTGCTGTGAATTTGTTCCTTGCTTATGAAGTGGTTTATACGTTACTGTTAATGCTCGCGGGTGCAGTTTAAACCTTTACAATAAGAAAAAGTACATCACTGAAAAAACAGCCATTGAAGCAATAAAGCATATGAGCTTACAAGTGTAACTCTGTTTTTCACACAGAATTAAGAGTGATGTTCAAACACCACGGTCCTATTAGGGCTTTGTGGTTAGCCGACAGGGGTGTGCAGCAGTACGTATCGCAGGTGAGCTTAAAAAAGTTGTAGCAGTTGGTAAGACACAATATATAATGTATCAGCCCCAATTGACACAGTGGATAATGCTAGACCATAAAAAATGTAGGTCTAGGAAACATAGAAGTGTACAGTGACTAGCCTTTGGAAGGCTTGCTAGTGTCACAAATCGTAGTTTCTTTATTTTTAGAGACAGATATGCGATGAGATATATGCCATTTTCAAAGAATGTGCGACATATGTTAAATAAATGAGACCTCGGGAGTCTTGAATTTAAATTGGCCTTACCCTAGAAAGCATGTCGCCTAAATGGAATATATAAGACCCTGTGGGTCCAAAATATAAGTATGCATAATAACGGGTTAAAAGCTTAATACTTTTAAAATTTTGTGGTATGTGCAAAATAAAGGAGATCTAGTAGTTTCAGAATAAAAATTAAGGCCCCGTTTGACAAAAAAATTTTCCCTCTTTTTTTTTTCAGTTTTAAAAACTGAAAAAAAAAGAGCGTTTGGTAACCATTTTTTTTTCAATTTAAAAAACCAGTTTTTAAACTGCAGAGTAAAAAAAAAACTCCAAAAACTGGTTTTTTTTTTCACTTTTGGTTTTTTTTTTTCAACCACCACCACCACCCTCCCACCGCCGGCAGCCACCTCAGGCGACCACCGCCGGAGACTGCCGGCCGCCGGCGACCACCGCCGGAGACTGCCGGCCGCCGGCGACCACCGCCGGAGACTGCCGACAACCACCTCCGGTCGCCGGCGACCGCCGGCGACCACCGGCAGCCACCTCCGGCCGCCGGCAGCCACCGCCGGAGACTGTCGGCAGCCATCTCCGACCGCCGGCGACCACCGCCGGAGACTGCCGGCAGCCACCTCCGGCCGCCGGCGACCACCGCCGGAGACGGCCGGCAGCTACCTCCGGCCGCCGGCCACCACCGCCGGTGACTGCCGACAGCCACCTCCGGCCGCCGGCCACCACCGCCGGTGACTGCCGGCAGCCACCTCCGGCCGCCGGCGACCACCGCCGGAGACTGCCGGCAGCTACCTCCGGCCGCCGGCCACCACCGCCGGTGACTGCCGGCAGCCACCTCCGGCCGTCGGCCACCACCACCACCACCGTCGACCACCGCTACGCCCCACCACCGCCACCGCAAACCACCAAAAAAAAAAGTCAAAATAAAAAGGGTTACCAAACACCAAAAAAAAAAACCTCAAAAAAAAAGGGGTTATCAAACACCCACTTGTTTTTATAAAAAAAATAAAAATTAAGCTGCTCTTTAAAAAACTGCTCTTTAAAAACTGAAAACCAAAAATTTTTTTTTGTCAAACGAAGCCTAAGTAATGCCAACCTGTCTTTAAGTGTTACATCTTAAAATGTTAATACTAACTCTGGGGTAAAAGCAGCTAGCACTTGGCCAGCCCTGATCCCAAACCCACTTACTAATCACCTGAAAGGAAAACATTAAGGGAATGAGCCAAATGCCAAGTAAAGTCGCTCAAAGGACCCATAAAAAAAAATGCAAAGATGTCTGAGAGACGAAATCATGGAGGCATACAAAAGTTTCAATGGAACAGATGTCAGACCAAAATTCAGATGTCAAAGTACAACTTTGTACGGAGACAGACACTAGAGAGCCATTCAGAATAAGGTAACACATGCCATCACTGACATGTGAGACCAGGTTCAGAAAGTAAGATCGCGATCTCTTACTCATCCCACTGAGCTTGCCCACGTTCCAATTCACGCGAGTAGTTTAAATTAGTAAAGTCACATACACTGTGACATGGCTCATAGAGTAACCTACTAACGTCCAACACATGGATTAGAGACCAAAGCGAAGATCTCTATCAGATAACCGACCAGTCAAACAGTAAACAGAGTTCACAAAGTGATGACAACCATTAACTGCAGAAACAAGTGATAATCAACATAGGCTAATTTAGAATAAAAAAATTTGATGGAAATTGAACTCCACAAGTCAGAATATTGAGAAGCATGAGACTTATGATGTGGCTCAAACCAAAAATGATAGAAGAACGCACAAGTCGGTACAAAGGATTTCAAAGACTAAGTCCTTACACGAATGATCGATCCATCGCTGAATCGGATTTCAAAAGTAAACTCTTACCTTAATCGAGCTTTTGAGAAATACAAATCCTTAAGCACCACCTTAGAACTCACGAACTTCCCAAGCCTTCTCTTCACTCTCTCTCTCTCTCTCTCTCACCACAAAGGAAAAAAGAAATAGAGAACCAAAAAGGCTAGAAAGGAACAAGAAAAAAAAAGAAAACTATTTATATGGAACAAAAATTAAGTTTTCATTTGACCAAAAAATAGTTTTCATTCGACCGAATCCGACAGCTGTAAAAATGGTTTTCATTCGAAACTTATTTCTCATTTGACCAAAAACGGTTTTCATTCGAATGAACATTCAAATGAATCCGACAGTTGCCAAAATTATTTCTCAAAAAATTTGTTTGATTCGACCGAAAAACTGATTTCATCCGACCGAAAGTGTTTTCATTCAAATGAAAACTCTTCATTCGAATGAAATCTTCAGTCATTACCCTTCTCAATTTAAAATACTTTTCATTGGAATCAAACCCCTTTTTCATTCGATTGAATCTTTCAGTCGCTCCAAATTTCATAACTCTTCCAAATTCATTCGAATAAATCTACTGTCCATTCAACCAAAAATTTCAAAAATGCTTTTCAAACATTTTTTATTATTACAAGAAGACCACAACTTATATTTTTAGAATAATAACTTAACACGCAAGAATTTATTTTTTTGGGTATTACAATATGTAAGATAAGATGGCTTTGAATGCAATTGGTGAGTCAAAACTATGTCCAAAATGAGTTTATATAGTTGTGGGAATTAATATGACCGTTTGGAAGTAGGTAGGGTATTAAATGCGCCAAACAATAAATGCAGTTGACTGTATTCCCAAAGTAAGCATTGGAAATTCAAAATTTCCAATTGCAATCGATTGTATTCCAATGCAGTCGACTGTAATAGGCTATTATAAGTCATTGCAGTCGCCTGTATTCCAATACAGTCAACTGTAACAACTTTCTGCCCAACTTGCAGTTGACTGCGTTTTAATGCCGTCGACTGTATTCCTGAAAATGCAGTTTTTCCTGTTTTCAAAGAATGAAAAAGTTTATGCATGCAAGGGAAACCTATTGGCAAATTCTAGGTCACAATCATCGATACGATCAACTCTCTATATCTAGTTACAAAGAAAGGAATAAAAACATTTGTAAAGATCAATCAAAGTATTCCATCTTTGATGTGTTCCGTTGAGTGCCATTGATCGATTTGCTCGTCTAGTTGTTTGTTTGCATTAGTATGAGATTGTACATATTGCTTCATTAACTAAATGCATGTTAGACAGCATATCAATGCTAGTTATCATCAAAATCAAATGTAATCTTAGGTTAAATAACTGTAGGGTTAACAATCTCCTCTTTTTTTATGATGACAAACATTGATTCAAATAATATGAGATATATACAAGATAATATATGCAATGAAGCATGACAATCTCAATTTCAATCATTATAAACCGTAAGGGGTCATAAGAAGAATTATGACGATTATCTCCCCCTATCTCAAGTAATACATGCTCATATCAAATCCATAAGCAAATCCACACAAGTATGAATCAATAATATTTCTCCCCCTTTTGACATCATTAAAAAGATCAAGGGTTGTGTGTGTGTGAAAGTGATCAACATATGTATCCATCCATGGATAATCAATGTAGCCAACAAGGGCATTTAAACAAGAAAGCGCAAGTACTTGAATAACCATCAAGAGGTGTACCAAGCACATGTAACAAAATAGCACATAAAAAGAAGCGAAGTAAGAATCAGATGTGCAACAAAATAAGCGTGAATCAAGGTGCTAATATAAGATGTCAACCCACGTTCTAATGCAAGACTACGAGTATCATCCATGACAAGTTTTGGAATACATAATAGAGTTGAAAAGCCTAAGCACAAAACACTATGTCCCAACTCCTCAAGGACTTGACGGTGGAGGTGGTGGGTGAAATACATCCTCCTCGGGACATTAAATACCCAAATGATCCTCCATGCAAGAAAGGCGCCGAGTAAGCTGACCATGAGCAAGATTCATCTGACTAAAATTGATATGCATATGCTACTGCATCATATCAAAATGTACAAGGACTGCCTCATATCCGGTAGTAGAAGAACTGGAAGAAGTGCCCGCCTCGTGAGTACTCGACATGACTAACGAAGGTGGATCACAATCATTCCCGACACCGAATACTCCACGAGCATCATCATCCTCATCCTCATCCTCATCTTTATCCTCATCATCATCCTCATCATCCATAACAGCATCCATGTCAGGCTCGGGCAAAAGTCGGCCACATCGATCTAAAAGGCCCTTCCTACGAAGGTAGAAGAATCGAGAACATGATGTCAATTCACCTCAATGTACTCGCCATGAGGAGTTATATCAAGAGCAAGAAAAATACGAGTAAGATGTCATAGGGTATAGCTACAAATGAATGTGATGCGCTCCTAATCATGTTCAACATGATGAGACGAGGGAGGTTGATATGTGTACCAGAGCGAAAGAATGTCAAGAGCTGGACATTAAGATAAGATACTGGTGAAAAACTGCCGGCTCAAGGAATGACACTGTGAGCTATAACATGATGAAATAGTCAAGAAATAAAAGGTAGTTCACGTAAGTTAGGCTTGCTCGCAGCCCTAATGCAACGTTTATGGAGAGTATGGTGAAGTTGCTCCTTGACAGACAAAAGGTTGGTCAAACCAATGTAATTGATCGGTTATAGGTATCATCTCTAGTGAATGAAAAGCCACTACTAGGGAGGTCTAGAAGAGTGGCCAGACTTAACTGGGAGAAAGAAATACGACTTCTAAGGACATAAGAGGTGAGGGTACAAGACTCACTAGAAATATTCTGAGTCAAATTTGCATAGAATGGACGGATGGCATAAGGATAATATAGAACGGTGTCTCTATTAGTAAGACAATCTAAATGACAATCCTGAAGGTGTCTAAGCACATCTATGCCAAAGAGAAATAGAGTATCTAATCGCAAACTTGGAACCAAAGGGGAAGAGAGTTGTGCAGAAAAATGGTCCAAGGCCTCTTGGTTCCGATAGCAGTCGCGATCAAACTCTACCGCAATAGGTTTAGGAACGGGTGCGGCTCGTGATCGAGACATACTAGCACGTGAAAGTTTATATATATATTAAGAAAATTTGAGTTTATGAAATTTTTGAAAATTGATGTTTTCCATGAAATTGTTGAAATTAAATCATGTTAAAGTATGCTAGATAGATATTGTAACATGAATTTAGGCTTCAATACATACAACAGATGCATGAATTTTAAGTAATTTTGAAATATATAAACCCTGGTTCAAACAATTTGGGGAAAATTGATTTTTGGACAAATGTATGCAATGAACCATGAATAAACAAGCAATAGACATAACTAAGCAAGAATCAAGTGATAAAACATGTAATTGCATGATCAATTTGAAGAAATTCTGATAATATAGAACCCTAGTTTATGAAATTTGGAATTTTGCATGAATTCATGTAATTAAACTATGTAGAATCAAGTAATAAACATCCCTACGCATGAATCAAGAGTTAAAACAAGTAGTAAAATGCTTAATAGAAGTGAATCTAATGAAATGGTACTATAGTGTAAGAATCGAATTATCAAATATTTTGAACAATGTGAGTGAAATCAATCGGTGAAAGTGTGTAAAACATGTAATAGAACAAGATTTAGGAAGAATTACATACCAATTTCAGGCCAAAACCAAGAAAATTGAAGCCTTGTGTGAGAGAGAGAGAGAGAGAGAGAGGTTTCAAAGAGAGAGGGTGAGAGAATCTACCGAAATGGGCCAGATTTATGCCATTTCCCCGTAACGCAGTCGACTATATTCCCCAATACAGTCAACTGTATTGACCTATGCAGTCGACTGTGTTTCCACATGCAGTCGATTCGATAGCGCTTAATATCAACATCCTTACCCTTTTCATCTTTATCAAGCTTTAATGATGATAAAGATTCCATGTCAAATCATTTGCAATCCCATCCTTTGAGTGTCAAAAGCATTTGATTCTTTCATGTCAAATCTCTTGAGTAGCTCTTTGGTGTATTTGGCTTGGGTGATAAAGATTCCATCCTTGCTTTCTTTTATTTGCAATCCCAGGAAGAAGTTGAGTTCTTCCATCATGCTCATTTCAAACTCCTTACTCATACAAGAAGCAAACTCTCCGTACAAGGATCCATTAGTAACACCAAATATAATATCATCAACATAGATTTGCACCAATAATAAGTCCTTGCCCTTAGATTTTATAAAAAGAGTGGTGTCAAGTTTTCCTCTTGAAAAATCATTTTCTAATAGAAAACTGCTTAGCCTTTCATACCAAGCTCTAGAAGCTTGTTTTAAACCATAGAGAGCTTTGCTAAGCTTGAAAACATGGTTTCTTGACAGAGAAAAGAAAGATAACCAACATTTTTGGATATTTTTCATGTTCAAAATCGGGAGATTGAGCCACATATACCTCCTCCAAAATAAAACCATTTAGAAAAACACTCTTGACATCCATTTGATAGAGTTTAAAATCTTTATAGCAAGCAAAAGCTAATAGGATTCTAATAGATTCAAGTCTAGCTACCGGTAATAAGTCTCATCAAAATTAATTCCTTCCTCTTGGTTATAACCTTGGGCCACGAATCTAGCCTTGTTTCTAACCACGACTCTAGATTCATCAAGTTTGTTTCTAAATACCTATTTTGTGCCTATAATCCTATAATTTTGAAATTTAGGCACAAAAGTCCAAACTTGATTTCTTTCAAACTGAACTAGCTCTTCTTGCATAGCAACCATCCAAGATTCATGATGTAGAGCTTCGGAGAAGTTCTTGGGTTCAATTTGGGAAAAAAGAAGAAGATGAATTAACATGTTGTTAAAGAGAGTGTCAAGTTCTTACCCCACTTGAAGGATTACCTAAGATTTGATCACTTGGATGATCATTTTTGTAAGTCCAATCTTTTGGTAAAGCTTGAGAGTTGTCTGAGATTGAAGCATCATTGTTTGCTTCATTGTCTCCCCCTTGAGAGCTTGATTGTTACTCCCCTAGAACAATTTCTCTGAGGTTGTCTTGTAGTGTTTCACTTATGTCCAAGGTTCTCATGTCATTGCCCATATCATCTGCATTAACAATATTAGTCCTCTGAAGAAAAGGATTAGTCTCGTCAAACGTAACATTTATGGATTTTTCTACAACCAAAGTACTTTTATAATAAACTCTATATTCCATACTATGATTAGAGTAACCAAGAAAAATTCCCACATAGGTTTTGGAATCAAATTTGCTAAGGTGATCCTTAGTATTTAAAATAAAGCATTTGCATCCAAAGACTCTAAAAAAGCCCACCTTAGGTTTCTTATCATTAAAAAGCTCATAAGGGGTTTTAAACAAAATTTTTCGCAACATAACTCTATTAAGAATGAAACATGCACAATTGACCGCCTCCGCCCAAAAGTACTTAGGTATACTATATTCGTTAAGCATTGTTCTTGTAATGATCTATTCTTTCTTTCGAAAACACTATTTTGTTGAGGAGTTCTAGGAGCCGAAAAATTATGTGATATACCAATGTCATCACACAAAGCTCCTATTTTTGAATATTTAAATACTCTACGATGATCACTTCGAATGTAGGTTATCAAATATCCTTTTTGATTTTGAACACGTTTTGCAAATAAAGTAAACACATCTAGAGATTCAACTTTGATAGCCAAAAAGAAAGTCTAAGTATAGCGAGAATAGTTATCAACAATAACAAAACAATCTGATCTAAGGATAATATTGCTTATCTCCTTGAGTTTAGGGTATATTACAGCGGAGGACACAAGTTAGTGTTTATATCACTTTTATCCGTTGACCAGACAGAATAGGAACGGTGTTAAAATTTTGTATAGAGTGACATGATTGCCCTCTAGACTAAACCATCTTCTTTTCTCTCTCTTCCTCTTGTCTCTCTTCTTCCATTAGCGTCAACCTCTCTTTTTTCTCTCTTTCCCCTCCGCTCTATTCTTCCCATTCTCCCACTTTCCTAGCCCCCCAACACCCCCCAAACCATAGAACACACATTCACACGACACACAGAGACACATACCCACACTCACAAAATTTGACATTAAACCCCAATTAGGCATCACAACCACACAACCTTAATTAGCACTGTCGGAGCTTTTCCATCTTGTGGCGACATTGTGCAGAGGTCTTTGCCGGGGATGCCCTGGGGCAGTGGATACCCACGGTGGCAGCCACCGCGTCCCAGTTGACCGTGCGGAGGTAGCCACGATAGAGCTCGTATCAACTCTTGTGGTAGGCTTCGATCAGGGACAATGTTTCTTCCTGCATCCAGTAGGCAGCGAAAACTTCTGCAGCGGCTTGTCCCGCATAGTGGCCATCTACGGGTCGTGGTGGGTGGTCGTCAACTTTGGGGGGGGGGGGCGCACATTAGCAGGAACCATAAAACTCAGCCGCGACGACAGAGGCTGTGAGTAATGGTCTCGTTGACCTGTGCGTCGACTGGTGGCGATGCAGATTGGGAGGCGCACGTTCACGTTAACAGATCCGGAGTTATGGGTCAATAAAATTAGTAGAAACCATAGTTGTGGTGGCGGATGGTGCCCATAGTTACGGGCCTGGTTTATGGGTGATAGGAGTTGATGGCACCCCCCCCATCAATACCTGGGGTGGTGCTTTGAGTGTATGTGTTTGTGAATATGTGTGCAGCTATGATGTTGGGGCGGTGGTTGATGATGCTAGGTGGTGCAGTAGATGTGAGAGAGGATAGTGGAAATGGGAAAAATGAGAGGGTAATATGTCATTTTAAAATACAGTATTGCCACATCAACAAAAATCGTTAGTGAGGGTCACGGAACCCTAACCGTGGGCATATTTGATACCAAATTTTCACATTTTGGATACAATTATAAAATTTTAAAACTTACATCTTTGACTATAATTTACCCCTAAACTGAGGGATATAACTGATATTATCCCTATAATTTATCACCAAGATTAGTAGTAGGGATTGGTCCACATGAAGTAATTGCAAAAGTCTAGAAGTAGATACTATTTTCTTTGGTTTGTGAGAGACTTTCTTTTGCTTACCTATTTGACAAGCATCACATACTTTGTCTTTCTCAAACTTGATCTTTAGGAGTCCCGTCACTAGTTCTTTGCTCGAAATATCCTTCAAATACTCCATATGCATGTGTCCAAGCCTTCGATACCAAAGTCAAGATGCCTCATTGATAGCACATAGACACTTAACATATTGGTTAGCTAAATCATTTAATTGTATGAAGTAAACATTATCATCTCTACTTCCTACCAAAATAGTTTCATTATTCTTCATAGATTGTATAGTACAATGAGAAGCCTCAAAGATTACTCTAAAACCTTTATCACTAAATTAACTAATACTTAGCAAATTATGCTTCAAACCTTTAATATATAACACATTCTCAATTGAATGTGGTTCCTTACCAATAGTTCATTTACCTTTGATTTTTTCTTAGGCATTGTCACCAAAGGTCACCTTTCCTCCTTTTTTAAGATCGATTAAGGTAAAAAGAGATATGTTGCCGGTCATATGTCTTGAGCATCCACTATCAAGAATCCACTTCTTGCTACTAGATTTTGCTTTGAGACATACCTATAAACACAAATCAATAGTGACTTTTGGTACCCATATTTTCTTGGGTCCTTGGATGTCAGTCTTACATTTGTAATCTTGACCTTTCACAACCCACATTTTCTTTCTACCTCTAACATAAACAATTTTACAAGGACAATAATTAGTCGTATACCTTTTCTTGTTGCACCAACCACAATGTGTAAATGGTGTGCAATAGTTCTTTGTTTGTTTTGTATGAATATTCAGCCTAGCTTGTTGTTGAAAGATTTTAGGAGGTAAGGCCAAGGGATCTAATCCAAGACCACCTTTGTCTAGGCCAATTCTTTGGCGTCCAAGCATGACATCCAAATTGTTTTGACCATCAACAAATTTTTCAAGACATGTTTTCAAATCACAAATCTCAAGTTTTAAATCTTCATTTTGTTTTTCTAAAGCCAAGGTTTTGCAAGAGATTTATTTTGAGTTAGAAGTGTTAACAATTAATTCAACCAAGTCATTATTCACATGTTTCACATATAAATGGTTGGAAATGCATCCATTCTTGGCATGCAACTCTTTATTTATCATTCTCAACTTTTCTATTTGCTTATTAGCCTCGAGAAATTGTTTTGACAAAATAATATTTTTCTTAAAAATTTTCTTGGATTCCTCATATAGGTTATCATAAGCATCTTCGAAGCTTTCACTATCATTGCCAGAAGAAGAGCTTACGTCATCATTTGTCATGAAGCACACATTTGTTTGTTCATTCTTCTCATTGTCTTCATTATTTGATTCGAAATCACTCCATGTTGGAGTATGTTCAGCATTCATTGCTTTTTCCTTCTCTTTGTTCTCTTTCTTAGAGAGTTGTCTTCTTTTAACTCCTTTCCATACATCTCTTCTTTCCTTTTTTGTATATGGGACAATCCATCTTCATGTGACATTTGTAGCAAAGATTCTCTTCATTAAAAGAAGATAACTCTATAAGAGAAGCTTTGCTACAAATGTCACAAGCAAAATTACACATAATGACTCTATTGAGCTCATTAGTGTCTAAAGCACAAATAAGACAATTTTTCGCTCTAGCATTTATACAAATTATTTTCGTATCATGATCACTATACTCCGATTTTGATTTAGGCTCCTTAACTTTATCAACCACCTTCGTCAGAATAAATGGGCCATTCTCAATAATATCCCACATCTCATAGTCTTAAGACTCTAAGTAGATTTTCATCTTAGCTTTCTTCACACTATAAATTGGTCTCATTAAACAATGGAGGCCTAGTGGTAGAACTACCCTACATTTCTTCAACGTGAGCCATGATCGATTAACTCTCTTGGCTTTACCCAATATATCAAGAGCAGAGGCTCTGATACCACTTGAAACCAAAAAGATAACCTAGAGGGGGGAGGGGTGAATAGGGTTTAAGACTACTTTATAAATTAACAAGTAATCACTACAAACTTAGAGAGACTGCAAAGAACATTTGAATAGCTTAAAAGACCAAACCTCAAACACAATAATCTAAATAAACAATCTAACCAATCTCAACACAAGTGAAATACAATAATATAAAGAGAGAAGGGTTTAGAGATACTTGACGCTTGAGATTTATATGGTTCGGCTCGAATTACCCTCAAGCCTACGTCCAGCCCTTCAAGGAAGTCCCTTGAAAGACCTTAGAATCCACTAGAATGATCTTTCTTACAAGTCAAGATCGAACCTCTTACAATCCCTTGATACTATACCCACATTAAGAATAAGCTTTGACAATCCCAAAGCTCCAAAGCTTGACAACCCTAAGCTTTGATATAAGAAACTTCATATGAATAATTGTGTACAAAGATTCACTCTCAAGAAGTAGATGAGTGCAAGTTTAAGCTTTAGAACAAGAGAGATGAGTGTATGATGACTTATGAAAGTGTATATCTCTCAAATGTAAGCTCACAATAAATGCTCTCTTGAATTCGATGAGAAAACAATGAAAACCAAGAGAGATTGAATAATAACTTTGAGCTTTGAGTATATGCAAGATAAGAGGGCTTTAAATGCAATTGGTGAATCAAAACTATGTCCAAAATGAGTTTATATACTTTTGAAAATTAATATGACCATTTGGAAGTAGGTAGAGCATTAAATGCGCCAAACGGTAAACGCAGCCGACTGTATTGCACCATTGCAGTCGACTGTATTCCCAAAGTAGCTGTTGAAAATTCAAAATTTTCAATTGCAGTTGACTTAGGCTATGAAGTCATTGCAGTCGATTGCATTCCAATGCAGTCGACTGTAACAACTCTCTGCCTAACTTGCAGTCGACTGCATTCCTGAAAATGTAATACCCATATTTTTGGCTACCTGTATAAACAATATTCAAAAAGTTATTCTGACACTGAATTAAGTCATGGACTTTAGAGAATTTTTTTGGAGGTCTTTTGGTGACAAAATTAATATTTAATAATATTAGTAGCTAATGTGATTGGATTAGCTATTATTAGAAAAAAGGGAAAAAAAGATTTCGACTTGGATTAGGATTTTAAGTCGTATTGTGATTAAATTAGCAAAAAAAGACTTTTAGTTGTGTTATAATTACACTAGCAATAAGGACTTTAGTTGTGTAAAAATTATACTAGCAATAAGGACTTTTAGTTGTGTTAAATTACACTAGCAATAAGGACTTTAGTTGTGTTAAAATTACACTAGCAATTGGGACTTCAAGTCATATTAGAGTTAAATTAGTGAACTACATAAGGAGGAAGAAGACATAAGAATCTTCATATTTTTTAGAGACAAAGGAGAGAAAAGAGAAGAGAGCTATTGCATTCTTTGGGTATTCAAGAAAAAATGTGGTGATTGATCTAAAATAAAGAATCAAGTGCATTCTTTTGGGTATTTAAGCAAAAAGGTGGTGATTGATCTAAGATAAATATGAGATTTTTGACATGATATTCGTTACTTTGAGGTAAAAGTTTTTACACCGTCTTTTCGTTTCAAATACGAGAATCTTTGCGTCTTCGTTTGATCTCAAAATTGAATTTGCTTTTGAGCTTATTGTTGATCATCACACTTGAATTTTTTTAGCTTCACCATGAAATCCGTTGTTGTGACTTGCGTTGAAAATTATTTACAAATCTTAGATTTCTGTTCTTTTATCGCTCATCCTTGTTTTAAGGCATGTTTAAGCAAGCCACCATTATTGTTCGCAATTCCCAAAACGTGTTTGCGTTTGAGCTTCTTATTTCTCATCATATTTATTTTTGACGTTATCCATGAAATTTCTATTGTCTTAAAACTTACGTTAAAGACGGTTCTCATGATTTATAAAAATTCTCCGTATCCTTTGTATTGTGAAAAGTTATTCATAATTATTTTAGTGCTCCGTGCCGTTATCTGTTCATAGCTGAAAATGTTACTTTTCAAAGACTCAAAGCTACGTGTCTGTTTTCTATTGGTTCTTGACATTATTTCATAAATTTTAATTGTGGCCCTTTACCGAGATTTGTTGGTTCAGCGTGTACTCCTTTTGCCACTTGTCAAGTTTCTGGTGGCCCCTAGCTTATTGACAATGTCCTTTATTCCTTTGGTTTTCGTGTCACTATCTTTTCATCCAAAAACTTTTATTGACAATATCTCACTTGTTTGATCTCTGATTGAGCTGATTTTTGTTTCGTTGAATTCGTATTTTTGTTCTCTTCAATTTGAGTCTATAATGACTATTTTTGGACTTCGAATGAATATTCGCTATAATTATCATACTACTTTTTGGGTGATATTTGTGTTTAAAAGTCACTTTTAATTATCGTGACTTATATGCGACGCGCCGGCTGCGATATTCAACATGGTATAACCATGATTTGTAATGCTTAATATTAAGCAATTTTGCATGTGACATCCACAAGATTTGGTAAATATATTTTGATATTCGACTTATTGGTTATGTAATCCCTTTTTGGGTTGATTTGTTATTCGTTTGTGAATTGATATTCAACTTATTGGTAATTTAACCTCCTTTTCGATTGCTTCCGTAATTTGATTGAATTATCTAAATTCTTATTTATTGGTTATATTCGATAACTCAAATTTGTTATTCGTTTTTTATAACCTTTGCTATTCGCTTGTGAAATTTGATTGAGTTAATGGCTCTACTCGATAACTCATGTTTCGTATTTGTTTTTGGCTTTCTGTGTGTAAGATCTGTTAGTGGGCAATTTGTGCTCACACCTTTGCTTTTTTGTTTCTATCCCTTTTCAGGCCAAGAGTATCACAAAGGGCGAGATGTTAGCAAAGCGGTGGAATTGCTTTGGTGTTTGGTATTGAGAATCGTAGAGGTTATGAATTCTTTAGACGAATTATTGGTTAGTTAATTTATTTTCCTTTGATTCAGATAATTAGTCTGAGAGATTGTAATAAAGTCTTGGATTATTTTTTTGGAGTTAAGATTTTGAGATTCAAATCATTATGTTTGCGATATTTTAGATGCTTTGCTCTACCATTACGGTTGTTACATTTTAGATTGGGTTTTGGTTAAGGACGTGTTCGGACCCTCAGGTTCAGGGAGTTACAAAATGGTATTAGAGCTTAGGTTTGAGATTCTGTAGACTCGTAAGCCTAAGATATATGTGATTGGGATTAGACGCTCGAAAGGTGGATTAGTTTTGAGAATTTTCCATATATGAGCCTAAGATTGAGATTTGGGCATAAGCTTGGGATTTGGATCGAGTACGCAATAGTAGAACGAATGTTACTTGCGTTTGGAATTGAAATATTTTTAAGTGTTAATCAAAGAGGATGATTGAAGGATAGGACTATGATCTTTTGATATCTATAAGCAGCTCTATCAGATAGTGTACGGAAAAAGGTTGTAATTTCTAGATACAAGTGATATGGTGACAAATATTTTTAGTGAATTTGAAATGGGGTGTTGGCATTACTAGATCTTGATGCCACTTTATTCATTTATTTTGATATCTTTTTGTAAGCATCTAAGTGTCAGACCTAGAAACTTGAAACCACAACTATATGTAGTTACCCTTATGGAAAACCCTGTGGTGGCTCCTATGGTTTATAATTTTTGCCCCATGGATACCACTGATAGAGATTTGATAGTTGACTTAATTTTTCTAGATATGAAACACTTTGATATAATTTTGGTTATGGCCCGATTGTCTTCCAATCATGCCAAAATGGATTGCTTTAGAAAAAAGGATGGTTAAAAAAAAATAAGATTATGATCTTCTAATGAGTAGATCTAACAACTAGTAACAATAGGCTGTAAAGACTATGATTGAGATATATAAGTGATGTGGTAGCTTATAGACTTAAACTTTAGCGAATGGGTGATATGTGTGTATTTAGATTTTGGGTACTTTTAAGATAATAATTTTCTATGTGGTGGATTTGATAATAGTTGAGCTGGTTTGCTTTGAGGTATCAGAGTGCGCATCGAAAACATGGTGATCTTTTGGTGTGACGAGTAAGTGTTTGTTGATATTGGTTATCCATATCAGCTAAGTCGATGTAGTTTGCTTCAAATGCTACCCAATGGTATTGATTCTAGTGTCAGATTAAGAAAAATAGATGAGGAAAATATTTATTGGTAGATGATCTCATGGTTGTGTTGGGTAAACTTGATAGGCATTACATCATTATGTTTTAAATTGGGCCTTAGACATTGAGCTTGTGATCTTGGTAGTTAATGGAATATAAGCAAAAAGATTGAGTTTTATACTATCTTGAGTAACAATGTGTTTGAAGTATTAAGATGTACGTGGGTATATAATTCTGGAATTTGATGTTGGCAATTTGATCATGGATAATCATATTTGAAAGTCAAATGGCGTGGGTGATGCATTGGCGAAAAGCGTACCAATAACTTAGCAATTTTAATTGCTAGTTAGCCTTAGTTGCCAGTGAAATGTCATTTGGAGAGTACAGATACGACTTCATTTGTGGATTTTTTATGAGCGTAGATTTGATCACCTAGATACTAGTATATGGTTAAGGTGGTGATGAGAACGGAAGTTAGAACTCAAGGTTTGGATCTCGCATTGTACAAGTCATGTGTGACAATTACTTAGTACTTTGGTATACCGTAGGCTTGAAGTTAAGCACGTTACTATTAGGTGGACTGTGCAAAGGGTATGATTTTATGTATTATTAGAGTAACGCAATGGAGGCATTTTGGATTAGATTTTATTTGTTGGATTTTGAGTGGAATAATTTAGTTTATTACATTTCGTAGGCTAGATAAGTCATAAATACTTCGAGGTTGAAATTTCGTCAAAGTGAGAGGAATGTAGTGACTTATTTTTAAGGCAAGAAGATAGTTTTTGATGATTAAGGTACGTTCAATTTCGAGGACGAAATTCTTTTAAGGTGGGGAGAATGTAATACCCCAGATTTTTGGCAACCCGTATAAATAATATTCAAAAACTTATTCTGACACTGAATTAAGTCATGGACTTTAGAGAATTTGTTTGGAGGTCTTTTAGTGACGAAATTAATATTTAATAATATTAGTGGCTAATGTGATTAGATTGGATATTATTAGGGAAAAAAAAGAAAAAGATTTTGACTTGGATTAGGATTTTAAGTCATATTGTGATTAAATTAGCAATAAAGACTTTTAGTTTTGTTATAATTACACTAGCAATAAGGACTTTAGTTGTGTTAAAATTACACTAGCAATTGAGACTTCAAGTCATATTAGAATTAAATTAGTGAATTATATAAGGAGGAAGAAGACATAAGAGTCTTCATATTTTTTAGAGACAAAGGAGAGAAAAGAGAAGAGAGCTATTGCATTCTTTTGGGTATTCAAGCAAAAAGGTGGTGATTGATCTAAGATAAAAAGTCAAGTGCATTCTTCTGGGTATTCAAGCAAAAATGTGGTTATTGATCTAAGATAAAAAGGAGATTTTGACATGATATTCATTACTTTGAGGTAAGGATTTTCACGCCGTCTTTTCGTTTCATACACGAGAATCTTTACTTTCGTTTGACGTAGAAATATAATTTTCTTATGAGCCTATTGTTGATCATCACAGTTGAATTTTTTTAGCTTCACCATGAAATCCGTTGTTGTTACTTGCGTTGAAAATTATTTACAAATCTTAGATTTCTGTTCTTTTATCGGTCATCCTTGTTTTAAGGCATGTTTAAGCAAGCCACCATTATTGTTTGCAATTCCCAAAATATGTTTGCATTTGAGCTTATTATTTCTCATCATATTTATTTTTTATGTTATCCATGAAATTTCTACTGTCTTAAAACTTGCGTTAAAGACGGTTCTCATGATTTATAAAAATTCTCCGTATTCTTTGTATTGTGAAAAGTCGTTCGTAATTATTTTAGGGCTCCGCGCCGTTCTCTGTTCACGGCCAAAAAGGTTACTTTTCAAAGACTCAACTCCATGTGTCCGTTTTCTATTGATTCTTGACATTACTTCATTAATTTTAATTGTGGCCTTTTACCGAGATTTGTTGGTTCAGCAGTGTACTCCTTTTGCCACTTGTCAAGTTTTTGGCCATTAGCTTGTTGACAATGTCCTTTATTCCTTTGGTTTCGTGCCACTACGTTTTCACCCAAAAAACTTTTATTGACAATATCTCACTCGTTTGATCTTTGATTGAGCTGATTTTTATTTCATTGAATTCGTATTTTCGTTTTCTTCAGTTTGAGTCTACAATGACTATTTTTAAAATTTGAATGAATATTCGTTATATTTATCAAGCTACTTTGTGAGTGATATTTGTGTTTGAAAGTCACTTTTAGTTATCGTGACTTATATGTGGCGTGCCGGCTGCGATATTCAACATGGTATAACCATGATTTGTGATGCTTAATATTAAACAATTTTGTATGTGACACCCACAAGATTTGGTAAATATATTTTGATATTCGACTTATTTGTTATGTAACCTCTTTTTGGGTTAATTTGTTATTCGTTTGTGAATTGATATTTGACTTATTGGTTATTTAACCCCTTTTCAATCGCTCCCCTATTTGCTTGTGAAATTTGATCGAGTTATCTAAATTTCTATTTATTGGTTCTATTCTATATATCAAATTTGTTATTCGCTTTTGGTAACCTTGTTTTGGTCACTTATGCTATTCACTTGTGAAATTTGACTGAGTTATCTAAATTCCTATTTTTTTAGCTCTACTTGATAACTCATGTTTCGTATTTGTTTTTGGCCCTCTATGTGTAAGATGTCTTACTGGGCAATTCGTGCTCACCCCTTTGCCTTTGTTTCTATCCCCTTCCAAGCCAAGAGTATCATGAAGGGCGAGATGTTAGCACAGCGATGGAATTGATTTGGTGTTTGGTATTGAGAATCGTAGAGCTTGTGAATTCTTTAGACAAATTACTGGTTAGTTGATTTATTTTCCTTTGGATTCAGATAATTAGTCTGAGAGAATGTAATAAAGTTTTGGATAATTTTTTTGGAGTTAAGATTTTGAAATTCAAATTATTATGTTTGCGGTATTTTAGATCCTCTGCTCTACCATTACGGTTGCTACGTTTTGGATTGGGTTTTGGTTAAGGACATGTTCAGACCCTCGTGTTTTGGGTGTTACAGAAAAAGTTTATGCATGCAAGGAAAACGTATGGGAAAATTCTAGGTCACAGTCATCGATATGATCAAGTGTCTATATCTAGTTACAAAGAAAGGAATAAAAGCATTTGTAAAGATCAATCAAAGTATTCCATCTTTGATGCGTTTCGACGAGGGCCTTTGATCGATTTGCTTGTCTAATTGTCTGTTTGCATGAGTATGAGATAGTACCTATTGCTTCATCAACTCAATTCATGTTAGACAACATAATCATCAATGCTAGTCATCATCAAAATCAAATATAATCCTAAGTTAAATAACGTACGGTTAGCAATATGCATAATTATGGGGGGAGTGCATAATTCCTTAAAAAGGAAAAAATGCACCTTTCCCTTTCTTCTTCTGCCCATTCTTCTCTCGAAGGAAGGTGACGGTGAGGTGATGGTGCACTAGTGACGGTGAGGTGGTGGCGCACTAGCGACGCTGCTTGCCATTATCTCGGCCGACACGATATTGACAGAGTGGTGTTGTCACTTTTGGTCACGGTGGACGGAGCTTTTCCCGTGCCGCGGTAGCGCGGATCTGAACTAACAACGGTGCAATGGTGAGGCGATGTTGTAGATCTGGATGCCATTGCTAACGGTGATGTTAGGGGCACTGCTCATTGAGGTCTCAGCCCGGCACACTGTCGACGAGGTGTCACCATTGTTGCAGAGTACAAAACTGGTGGCCGCGGCCATAGCTGGCGGCGGACGGCGGGGGTGCTTTACCCGTGGCCACGGTGGGACAGATCGAGAGATGGATAGTGAAGAAGCGTCGTCTAACGCGGTGGTGAGGACGCCTATCTGGTGCGACGATGGGTTGGCAACGGTGTCGGCAACATCGTTTCTGTCGTTTCTTCATCTGCTCCTCATTGTTTTTTTTGGATTGTACAGCAATTGCTACGATAGATTCATGGCACCAGCGGCCGCTACTTGCTAGTTGGGGTAATCATGCTGATTAGAGACGTGGCTCCGGAGGTGTAAAGGACTTGACTGGTGTAACTTCAGGGCGTAATAATTGGGAGCTAGATAGCGAGGTGTCGCCATAACAGTTGAATTATGGTGGAGAAGACCTAAAGGAGGGAGGTGAAGCCACGCCCCGCTATCTAAGTGTGGTTATGGTGGAGGCGTCGGTCACGTGAGAGGAGGTCACGATGGTAGGTGGCTTGACTATGTGCGGCACTGGCGCCTTGCTAGACTACTTGACGCAATGGTTGCCCTAGAGTTTTGACTCGTGGGCCACTGCGCAGCCGTGGCTTTTCCATTTTTTCCCACTTGGTTGTTGTAGCCGCTTTGGCACCTTCGTGGCGGTGGTCGGTAGGTTATGGTGCCCGCAACCCCGTCGTCAATAACTGTCCTTTTTTTGGCGCGGCGAGGCAATCTACGGTGGACTCTGGATAACCTCATAATTTTCCTTCTCTGCTTTGCGGTAATGACGGTGGGGCAGACGGCGGCTCGGCTGCAGGCAGCTTGTTCTGTTCTGAACTTTTTTTTTTTGGTTTGGTGATCGAATTTTTTTATGGCAATAAAATTTAGAGACGCATCGCCGCCGGTAGCTTGTTGAGTTTTCTTGAGGTCAATCGGCTAGGCTGCCAGGTCCCACGAATGGCGCTAAACAGTTGTTGCTAAAAATATGCTCCGTGTATTTTCTGGAACCCTAGCCTGGACCAATGACCTGTAAGACAGAAAACGAATGATCGCTGGGTGGGGTTCCCAGCTGAAAACTCTCCGATACTTAAGTCAGAGTGTAGCTACATAATATTAACTCTAAAAAGTATGAAAGACTCTGTCTTTGTGTGTGTCCTCATACTTGGGGGGGGGGGGGAGGGGAGAGGGGTAAACCTCTTTATATAGCTGTAGGGGAAGACTTCTGGTAGGAAAGGGCCGTGGGCCTGTTGTCTTAGGATCGCGTTAGGATTCTCGAGGATCACATCATGATCTCTGAGGACTCTTTTAGGATCGTAATAAGATAATTATCAATCTCCCAGTTTGATTGTGATCGCCGGCTGCCCCCCTTTATTGGAAGTTATATTCGAGTTATATCAACTAGAAGTAAAGTAGTGCACTCCAGACATTTGTGAACACATCAGAAAATTAGGATATTTTACATAGCAATATTCCAAGTAACAGCACAGTTTAGAACAAGAAACCTAGTGGTAGTGCCACACTGCACGATAATCTATAAACTATATCCCTCTATCTTATCCTTCCAGTTACGTTGTAAGAAGCAAATGGAGATTCAAAATTTAGGTAGCGTTTGGTAACATTTAAGTTTTCAGTTTTTTATCCAATTTTGGAAACTTAAAAAAATATATTAATGTTTGGTTCACAGTTTTTGGTTTTTTTTTTCCCCATCAATTTCATAAATCAGTTTTCTATTTTGGGTTGTTTTTGAGAACTCCATTTCGGAGTTTTTGGTTTTCAGTTTTGATTTTTTTTATTTCAGATCCCACCTTCAAGCTTCACAAGAAACAATTTGGAATCGACTTTTTTTTTTTCATTTCATCACTCCCACTAGCTAGCCCTCATCCCTAACCACCACTACAAGACAAAGCTGTCGCCACGCACTACTACCACCGACAATCGTCAACAACCATGAGATTAGGATCAGATCCGCCATCCCACCACCGACGCCACTTAACATAGATCTGCTCCACCCAATGCAGATATGCCTCACCCAACTCCACTGTCACTGGGGTGGACTTTGTCGGAGCCACTCGAGGTGCAGGCATGGCTAGGCCGATGCGCATAGCGGCAAAGAGGAAGACAAAGACAATGGAAGTGGCTTAAAGAGCGGCCAGAGGTAGATCAAGTGGAGTCAGCGAAAGCCGCTAAGGGCGAGGACCACGGAGCCGGGCTACTGGATGCCGCAGCTGATGTTGGTGGGTGGTGGCAGTGGATAGTGGTTGGTGGCGAGTGGCGAGCATGGCTGAAGGTTGGTGGCAATGGGTGGTGGTGATCTGTGTGTTGGGATAGGGAGTAGGGATGTATGAAATAAAGAAAAAAAAGGAAAGAAGAAAAAAGAAAAGTGAAAAAAAAATGTGAAAACTAAAAACGATCTATCAAACACTTACGAGTTTTTGTCTGAAATTAAAACTACAACTAGTTTTTATTTTTTATTTTTAAAAAAATAAATACTAAAAACTATAGCTTTATCAAACATAGATTATCGTGCCACACTGCACGATAATTTATAGACTATATCCCTGTCTTATCATTCCTAGTTACGTTGCAACAAGCAACAGTTACATTGCAAGAGGCAAATGGAGATTCAAACATTTAGTCATCTCTTAAGAAGAATATTGTGGGTTTTTTTGGTTCCATAATCTCAACAGTCCCTTCCAACATCTTAGCCACCTTCCCCATTGATGGCCTCATCTCCGGCCTATCCTGGAG
The DNA here is from genome assembly GCA_033070095.1 of Escallonia herrerae. Classification (NCBI taxonomy): domain Eukaryota; kingdom Viridiplantae; phylum Streptophyta; class Magnoliopsida; order Escalloniales; family Escalloniaceae; genus Escallonia; species Escallonia herrerae. Next base: position 134,721 of record JAVXUP010002055.1, read on the forward strand.
GCACCACAACGTGGTCTTTACCATCCGGTCCACCATATCGAAGTGTAGCCGGCTATCGTAGCAATGTTTGATTTACGGTCCAAAATGTCCTCCACATTCATTCCCTTGAAAACCTTATCAAAAGCCCATCTTGGAAAGTACCGGTCATCACTTTCCATCTTAGATCCTTGAATCTCAAAATTCCTAACACCACTGACAATTTCCAGTAACACCATCCCGAAGCTATACACATCTGCCTTCGGTGTGATTTGGTCACTATTGACCCATTCAGGCGCCATGTATCCACGGGTGCCTCGGATGTGTGACATGCTCACCATATCCTCTTTCTTTTTCAGTTTGGCTAGCCCGAAATCTGATATCTTCTGGCAAAAATCATCCCCGATAAGAATGTTCTCGGGCTTGATGTCACAATGCAAAACCCACTCCAAACTCTCTTCTTGCAAGTAAGCAATCGCTCTAGCCACTCCAAGAGCAATCCTGTAGCGAACATTCCAATCAAGTATCGGCTTTCGCCCCAGGTCACCATTGTCTTGCTCCGTATCATTTGACTCGGCCCCGCCTGCACAGAATAAAAACTTATCTAGTGAACCATTAGGCACATTCTCATATACTAGTATCCTTTGACCCTTGTCGGCACAGAAACCCCACAATCGGACCAAATTGAGGTGGTGCATACGCGCAATGATGGTGACCTCTGCCCAAAACTCAGCATCGCCGCTGGTGACATTTTTCAAGCACTCAACGACAACGATCCGGTGATCACTCAACTCCCCTTTCTAAACATCACCAAATCCTCCTTTCCTAATAATGTTGGAGAAGTTGTGAGTAGCATCTTTGAGCTTGACGTAGATGAACCGCTTTGGCATGCCCGCGGGCAAAAAGTCCATAGCGAAGGTCTGAGCCATATCCCTATACTTGACATACTTCTTAAAAAAGGCCCAAAAGAAGACCACTCCACTCATAAGCTCAGCAGCAAAAAGGGTGCATATTATCATAATATTCCGGGTCGTGGCATTGGATTGGTTGGGTGATAAAGGGAGACTGACCTGAACCGGGCACGTCGTCTCTCTCCGAGCTATCCACCCGAAGAAACATCGCCATCTCAGTGCATGGTGACCAGTATCCGTACAACATCCTGTCCAGCTGTAGCACAGTAGCCTGATCCATCGTACTTGAACCCGAAGCCGATATATTTCAGATTGGCCAAGCATCTGGCTTGGCAAGTAGTAAAGTTCCGGGCAACAGTATTCGTCTGGTTTGACCCGCCCGAAAACCTGACGTAGTCCAGCCAGAGAAACTTGGTATTTTATGGGTTCATCAAAGGTATTTTCCTCTCGCAGGTCACCTCCCCACCACTGGGTATCTGCCTAAACCCAGGCGGTCAAACGCATTGCAATCTGTCGTTCATGCATATAGCATTAGCCCCACAGGAATCGAATATCACACAGTACTCATAAACTGCTTGCCAAGCAACATTCCATTTACCCATTACTGTATCAAAACTGTAGATCTTGTGGTTTCCATCGTTGCACAGAGTCATCCTTCTATACTTGTTGTCGCCCCAATTGGCTGAAATGAACGAGGCACTGTTTTCTGGTGTAACTTTGCCATCACTTATCAGCACAACAAATCTGTTATCGTTAGTGTAGTAGCTCAATGACCCATTGAAAACAAGTTTGTTGGAGTTGACAAACGTGTACTTTCCGTTCTGGGAAGTTAAAGTAGTTCCATTAATGGGCTGGTTTGGAAGGATGTTGTCAATGGGATGTGCAAAACTTTCCCAGCTGCCAAATTTTAACTTACCATCATCCCCAAGGATGAGCTGGCTGGAGTTTGCTTGCCCACCTGGGTTTGGAGTGAACAGATTCTGGCCGGAGGAACTGTTGAGGTGGAGCTCACTGGAGCTGGTGATGACCATGGAAATGAAGTTGTTGACTGGGGAGGTGGTGGACCAAACTGCTGTGGTCAAGGCAGAGGTGTTGTGGTACCAAACGGAGAAGTTGTAGTGGGATGGGGTGGTGGGGAAGGGGAGGAAGCCGGCGGCGAAGGTGGAGCAGGGGGATAAGAGGATTTGGTTCTGGGTGGGACGCCATGGGGGGCTAGAAGAGGTGAACTGGGTGATGGTGGTTTGGGCAGATGATGAAGATGGAGGGTATGAGAGGAGGAAGAGGAGGAGGAAGAGAGGAGTCATGGTGTGTGGAAGGTCGTCAGGTGGGGCTGTGTGGATATGCAGGGGGCGGCTATGAATGAAAAGGCCATTGACTTGAGATTCCACAAGATTAATTGGTTCTGTTGTGATGTTGACGTGGCAAAATTCTTTTCTTTCTTATACATATCCTTTTCTTAAATAACTTTAATTAAAACTAAAATATAACATAGTTCAAACCTGTACAATTATAACGCCTATAAATATCAATACTCAAGATACGTTTCGCAGTTAATTCAAAGATTTGCACAACTATTCCGAAAACGAGAAAATTGGACAAACATAGAGAGGACATTAGTGCTTACAAATATCAACAGACAAGTTACATTTCACTGTTAATTCAAAGATTTGACTAAAAATTCAAATAACAGTATGAATCTGTATGATACATTATGTCTCTTGTAATTTTCTTTATTTCCAAAAATGTGGTCTGAGAGTATGTCTAAGTGTACACTCGCTCAAGGACGATAGTTAGTAGTGATAATATATGTGATAGGAGTATCATTTATTATACACGTTAAACCCTCATTTCTCTTGGGCCACCAATATGTATCAGATATGTCAGGTATGGGATTATAAGAGCATCTTATTCATTCCACATTCAAAGTTCTTTCTTTACAATACAATATACATATTGTAGTGGTGAGAGTTAGAAGAACTATATCAGCCTCATGTCGAGTTGTCTTTTATATTTTCTAAGAGCAACATGTATTATTGTATTAGCATTTACAACACATGGTGGACAAGAGGATGTGGGGATAGTGCCCTGTTTCGCAGCCCATCTAGTCATGCTCTAGAGTTTCACATATAAGTCTGGTTGACCTTAAATGTAATTGTCGCATGCCCAATGCGTTCTTCCCCTCTTTCTGAATCACATATATTAATATTGTGACATCTGTGTCACACGATGACTGTGACAAAGGCAAACGATGGTGTTTGCCTGTTAATGAGGGCATTGACGAATCGAGTAGAAGAGGACATCACAAGGTGATTTTGGCGTCGGCTAATCACCCGGGACTTGAGGCAACGCTTCAGGTGTTGGTAAGCCAATCATCCGGGGACTTGAAGCAATGCTTCAGGGGTTGGTGGCATGAGAGAGAGCACACGGTGTACTTCTTAGCAAAAAGCTGGGCAACGTGTTTCGGCAAGAATCTCAATGTGTGCGCGATAGATGAAACATGTTTTATCCTTCCCCTCTCTAGTCATGCTCAAGACTTTCACATATTATTCCTGTTGAGCTTAAATGTAATTGACACATGCCTAAACGTTCTTCCTCTCTATCATCACATTATATTTTCAATGTGAAATATAATTACAACTATTGTAAATGTCGCTAAAGGTTTAAAATATTATCTTGGATGAGGTTCTTATTTTCTGATAAGTAAATTTCTATATTACTAAGCCTTATATAATTGAAAAACTAACTCTGTATAATCTAAAACTCTAACTGATTGATGAACTAAGTTATTAAGACTTAGTTTTGACTTTTGTACCCTTAAAACAACTCTTTAATATGAATATAAAAATTCATATATATCTTATTTTTAAAAACGAAAATAACATACTAGATTTAGAAGAGAAAAAAATTATGCTACAATTAAGAATATTATCTTGGATGAGATTCTTATTTCCTGATAAGTTAATTTTCATAAGACTAAGCCTTATATAAAACTAATCTTAAATGTTCTAAAATTCTAATTGATTGATGAATTAACATATTAGGACTTAATTTTGACTATTGTATCCTTAAAATCACTCTCTCCTATGATTACAAAAATTAATAGATCATAAAAATGAAAATAACATACTAGATTTAGAAGAGGAGAAAAATGACACCACAAGTGAGAATATTATCTTGGATAGAGTTCTTATTTCTTGATAATTTAATTTAGATATTACTAAGCCTTATATAATTAAAAAATTAATTCTAAAGGTTCTAAAACTCTAACTAATTGATGAACTAACTTCTTAGGACTTAGTTTTGACTATTGTAGCCTTAAAATTGCTTTCTAATATAAATACAAAAATTTATATATCTAAAAAACGAAAATAATGTACTAGATTTAGGAGAAAAAAAAGATGCTACAATTGAGAATATTATCGTGGATGGGGTTCTTATTTCTGTATAAGTTGATTTTAATATTACTAAGCCTTATATATTTTAAAAAAAACTATTCTTACATGTTCTAAAAGTCTAACCGATTAATGAACTAACTTATTAGGGCTTAATTTTGACTATTGTATGCTTAAAGTCACTATATTACAAATATAAAATTTTATATATCTTAAAATGAAAATAACATACTAAATTTAGAAGAGAAAAAATGATGCTACAAGTAATTAAAAATACTATCTTGGATGGAATTTTTATTCTTGCTAATTTAATTTACATAATAATAAACCTTATATAATTAAAAAAACTAATTATAAATGTTCTAAAACTTTAACTGATCGATGAACTAGCTTATTAAGACTTAATTTTGACTTTTATAGCCTTAAAAGTACTCTTTAATATGAATATAAATATTTATATATCTTAAAAACAAAAATAATGTACTAGATCTAGGAGAAAAAAAATTATGCTACAATTGAAAATATTATCTTGGATTGAGTTCTTATTCTTTATAAGTTAATTTCAATATTACTAAACCTTATATAATAAAAAAACTATTTCTAAATGTTATAAAAATATAATTGATTGATGAACTAACTTATTAAGATTTGATTTGACTATTGTATCCTTAAAACCACTCTCTAATATAAATATAAAAATTCATACATCTTAAAGATGAGAATAACATACTAGATTTAAAAGAGAAAAAAGTAATGCTACAATTGAGGTTGAAACAATATAATAATTGTTTAATTTTTTTTTAAATTGTAAAATTTTCTTACCATTATCGATGTAATGATTTGTTAATATAGTATAATAGCTTTCAGACTTACTTTATTAAATAAAAAAAATTGACGTTATTTTTGGATGGAACCACAAACAAAAAATTACTGTACAATTATTAGTCATTAAAAATGTAATAATGCGTATTTATAAACAAGTCAATGTATCTAAAGATATGCGAATATTATTTTGAATGTGATCCCTATTTCTAAGTTTATTTAGTTCTATAAGAATTATATAAGGGTTATATGGGGAAGCTTTATATATATAATGTAAAAACTAATTCTAAAACTTTAATTATACAAGTTTTTTAGGATCTTATTTTGACTATCATGTTTTAAGAACTAACTCTATCATGCAAAGACCAAAAACCATAAACTTATGGCTATTTAGAAGGAAAAAATTATGTTACAATTAATTTAAGTTTATTGTAATGTAATAAATGTATGTTTATTTACACAAAAGATAGTCATTGTAAAATTTATTTATATAATATATAAAATCAGTAATCAAATTACTGGATAATGTTTTGCTTTGATAAGACTGGACGATCAACAAAGTGATTATATAAGCATATACTAGATTTTGAAAAGAAATCACATATGTATTTAAAAAAGACGCAATAAAATTAAATAATTCTTAATTACTATATTTGAGAATATTTAAAACCTTTAAGGTACAAAAATATGATATGACTATTGTAATCTTAGAACTACTCTGTAATATGAATATAAAAATTCATATACCTAAAAAAATAAAAATAATATTATCTTGGATGTGGTCCTTATTTTTAAATAAGTTAATTTACATATCAGTAAGCCTTATAACTGAAACAATAATAACAAAGATTCTAAACTCTAACTAATTAATGAACTTATTATGACTTGATTTTAATTATTAAATTCGTAAAAGCACTTTTTAATATGAATATGAAAATTCATATATAAAAAATAAAAATAACATACTAGATTTAAAGAAGGACACAAAAATGATATTGTAATTGAGATTGAAGCAATAAAAAATAATGTAACAGTTGATTCATATTTATTTTATTTTAATATGTGCTTACCGTATCGATGTAAATATTCATCAAAGATAGTATATAGCATTTAGAAACCTTTTGTTAAAATAAAAAATTGACCATCTTTTTTTTGGGTAGGACCACACGACCAACAAATGGCTGTCTAATTATTATTAGTTATAATTATAATAATGATAAAGCTTATTCATAAATTTGATATTTGGAAAGGATTTAAGGCTATATGTTAAACATGTTCGTGTATCAAATTTATGATCCATACATTTAAGTTTATTAGTTTTGCAGGAATTATACAAGGGTTATATTAGAAAGTCTTATATAATTTGAAAACTAAATCTAAAAAAATATATACTAATTATTAGGATTTAATTTTGACTATTGTGTTCTTAAAACTAACTCTCTTATATGATGATAAAAAATCATGTATCTAGAAAACAAAAATCATATATGAGATTTAGAAGAAAAAAAAAACATGTTACAATCAATTTAAGTTTATTATAATGTAATATATATATATATATATATATATATATATATATAATATACACAACATAATAATTATAAAAAATTATCAATGTAGTACATAAGATCAATAGTACAATTATAGGACCTTTTTTGCTTTGATAATACCGCACAATAATCAAAGTAGTTATATCGCATATGTGAGATTTTGAAAAAAAATCACATATGTATTAGGAAAAAAAAAGGTAAAATTAAATCAAATAATATTAATTACTATATGAGAACATTTAAAACCTTTAGAATGTAAAATATATCTATGTAATTATACAAAACAAACGATTAATCAGTTCATTTTTGCAGAGAGCCTTACGATCAATGAAATATCAATGTAGTATATAATATCAATAGTATAATTATATGACAGTTTTTGCTTTGATAATACTACACAATAATCAAAGTGGCTATATCACATATAAGAAATTTTGAAAAGAAAAGTATAATTAAATCAAATAAATCTTAATTACTAAATTTGAGAACATTTTAAACCTTTAATCAAACAAACGATCAACCAGTTTGTTTTTGCATAGAGCCTTATAATCAATGAAAGTATTTTTTATTTATACCTAATTATATTTAAAAAAAACTTAGTAGGTATAAAAACTATAACTCGGTGACAAGTAATTAAAATGCATAAAATAATTCCAACATTTCAACATAAGGACAAGCCAACTTCATCAATTAAATTTTATTATTACTAGCATCTTACAAGAATTAAAAAAATACACACACGGGCGCGCGCGCACTCATATATATATATATATATATATATATATATATATATATATATGGGAGCTGATCTGTAACACCCTGACATCTTTCGGAGTTATTTAAAATTTTTAGCAGCAAATATATTTTTTCTTAGCGTTGATATTTTTATTTAGTAGCTCTTAGCAACAATATGTAAAGCGAGGTTATATAACAACACGTTAAAATTTTACTAACACGTAAATTATCGTCAATAATTGTTTTGGGCCTTTTTGTAATAACAAGAAGCTTTGGGTAAATTTGAAATGACTAACAAAAGATTATGGGATTTTTGGTAAATTTTCAATTTAGGGTTTTTAATATAAACCTTCTTTAAGGGATAGCAGCCGCATGCTCCCATCTCTATTTTTTCTGAAAAGATACTTTGAAAGAGAGAGAGATCTCGAGAGAGAGAGAGAGTAAAGGAACGAGATCGGAGAAGGATTTTGGCAAAGTTTTTCCCGGTGAATTCTTTCGGTAACTCTCCTGTTAATTTTACTGTCTTAGTTTTTGTTTTACAATTTGATTAAGGGGAAACCGTGCATGAGAGAGAAGGAAAGATGGCTGCTAAGCAGCCATGTGAGTGTTGTGGTGTTGTGCAAAGATGGGATTGTGGCCGTGAATAGTAGGGTGTAGTGTGTGCATAGTGGGTTACGGGTATGGGTCTTCGTGAGTTCTAGCTTTAGAAAATAGATCGGTGAGGAGAGTGAACTGTAATGGAGTGGAATTGTTGGTGAAACATGGGAAAATATGGCTGTGGTGAGTGAAATTTGGTGTGAGTTTTGGGTCATACAGTGTCGTTGCCGATGGGTTTACATGTGAGCTGTGTGAAGGGGATAATAGCGCATGTGTATTTTGTGGGTTTTTGAGAGATAACAGTTCCTGTGAGTGCCGTGTCTTGTGGGCTTGTTTGAGTGAAACCATTTACGTGGGTCTGATGTGTAGCGTTGCCAAGAGAGAGAGAGAGAGGGGGCAGCCATGGCTGCCGTGGAAGAATATGCAGGAGTGCTGTGTGTGTGTGGTATGTGGGTGAATCAACTGTGTTTGTGTTAGTGTTAAGGTGAGCATGGAGTGTATGCTGATGTGTATGTTGTATGCTTTAAGGTGTGCTCATGTGGGTGTGTTGGAAAGAACAGAGAGAGAGAGAGAGAGAGAGAGAATGGGAGACAGTGTGTTGGAAAGAAATAAAGAAAAAGAGAAGAAGGATAAACCCATTGCCGTGAGGCAGTGGGAATGAGAATTCATGCATGAGTGTGGTGTTTGTGTATTGTGTGGGTGAAGTGGGTTTAAGCATGAAGAAGGATGGGACGGAGCAGCCATGTAGCAGTGAAGTAGTGTGCATGTGTGGTGTATATATACATGGTGGTGCATGCACTAGTGTGTGTGTTTGCGGTGGAAAATGGAGTATAATGGGTTTGATGTGTAAGAGAAATGTGCTGTGAGTGTAGGTGTAAATATGGGTGGGTTTGCATGAGTGATGTGCGTGAGAGGAGAGGTGAGGCTGCCATGGCCGTGTGTGGGTGTGTGGGTGATATCAGAAGGTGAGGAATGAGGTGTGCAGCAGTGTGTTTGGAGATGCAGGTGTGTGTTTGGCAGACTCTGTGTGTTTGTGTGTTAAAATATGTATAGAGTGGAAGGGGTATGTAGTGTAGTGTAGTGTAATGTGTGTACTTCTATAATAGTATGTGTCAGGAAAATGGGTAAGACAGCCGTGAGATGAGGAAAACCAGCTATGTTGTGGCTGTGTTTCAGAGAGGGATGAAAGAAAAAAAAAGAGAACCGCGGATCGGGCAACGGGTTGACGTTAAGTTCGGCACGCGCATATGTTAATGCACGCTTATCGTTAGCACTTGAAAATTTACAGTATAATACGTTAGACCATATTAGAATTCTTGGCAAAATTTTATAATTTCCTGAGATCGTATGAACTTATAGTATTTTCTATAATTTCAGATTTGGAAAATTCTTTTGGAGTCCTTAAACCCTGAAAATGTTCTGGGAAAAATTAGAATAGCGTTTAAATAGTATAATAAAGACTCAGTATAAATGTGATGATTTTTAGAATCGATTTGTTATCATTTTCAGTATCGCATTGAATTTAGCAAAATGAAAAATAAAGAAATAGTTTTTATGTCTTTTAAATTCTGATTTCAATTTCTATAATTTTTATATATATTTTAAAGTTCTTATAAAAATTATGGGACTTGTTTTGCCACTGGAAGTAATTATGGCTATTATTGGGTTTTTATTGTATTTAAAGAAATTATTTTAATTCGAAAATATTGAAAATTTCAGAAAATTCCTATTTTGACTCTTATTAATGTTTTCAGCTATAAAAGTATTTTATTGAAATTTATTATAAATTTTGGAATATAGTTACACTACAAGTAGCGTGCAAGATTTCCGGTTAGCTACGTTGGTCGTGTATGGAATACGTTTCGAGTCGCGTGATTTCGGGATTAGAAGTAAGCATGTGGTGGGTAGTCGATATTAGGGTTTCTAGCATATTAGACATAAATTTTTTTCTAACAATTAAATTATAAATTTAGGTTGATTCAGAAAATACCGATCGAGGTTGGTAGCATCGCTTAGCTTGGATCGAGGTAAGGATTTCTCTCCGAACCCCATTTCGTTATTCTGTTTCAAATGGTTATAATAACAGTTTTACAAAATATATTGATTGTTGATTTCTAGGATTGAAATAAAAACATTTACCTTGAAATTGTCCATGAAAGCCTAACTTGAACCTTAAGCGATCGTTTGGAATTCGTAATTTGTTTATTCTCATCTGTTTTATCGATTCAATTATCATAAAATATTTTGAATTCTATTTATTGTTTCTCGATGTTGACATGAGTTAGTAACTTGGGAGCCATAAGGATGGTCTGTATTGTTGGCGTTATAAGGTTGGTCTGTTGGATGGGTTAACTAGTACCTAGATGGACTAGTCAGTGTTACATATGCATATGTAAAGCGATCGAGCACTGCCGGGGTGGCTTTGCTTCTGTACTGCTCATGTTCAATGTTCCTGTTTATGTTTTATTTCACACGAAATGTTTTGAATATTATCCATTCATGCTTTATTATACTTTAAGTGTTTTGAAATCATATTTATTTATGGGATTGAGTTGATACTCACCCTTACGCTTATATTGAAATGATGTGGTTTTCTTTGAAAACCGTCTTGAAATTCTCATTGATTGTATATTGAAAATCATTTGAATCATTCTGTTTCTCTGTCTTAAAAGTTGTTATTTGGATTAAATATGAAACTTGTCCGAATCGTTTTACTGTTTTTTTTAAAATCTTTGATCGACCTTACTGAGCTCTCGAAAGCTCACTTTCCTTTGACTTCCTTTCCGCAGGTGACCGCCAGCAGTAGGTTACCTGAATAGGGATTAGAGCCGAGGAAGCGAAAGCGAAGAAATTAGATTTTGGTATTCATCATTAGAACCCCTGCGTGGGTAAACATTATTGTTTAAATTTTTAAGACCTAGTTTGATACTTCTAATGGTCTACTAAGATTTAAATTTTATGGTTTAGTTGCTCTGACAGTTGTGGTATTTTGAGGTAGAGGATACTACTGTCTTAATGAACTGATCGATTGAGCGTTAACGTTCCGAAAAATTTTGGGATGTTACAGTTGGTATCAGAGCTTAGGTATATGATTCTGTAGACTCGAACCTAGGCGAACAATTGATCAATCATAGGTTTATGATTCTGTAGACTTTAGAAAATTATGAGGGGAAGCCTAGGTTTTGATATTAGAGTTAGGGAAAGATCTGATAAATTAGTGAACCGTACCAGTGGTTAAGTATATGAAATCATTTTGATGAAGATGTACCTGATAAAATGTATTATTAGAAATTTTAAAATTTGCATAGTCATTTATAAAAGGTGTTTGCAGACTCTGATTGAAGTTTATTTGTTATAGCATGGCACGCACTCGTAGAGCTGGAACCAGGGGTCGCGGAGACCAAGCCAGGGGCCGAGGTCGCACTGGGGGTCGTAGTGGAGATCAGGAAATCCTAATTGGGGAAGTACCCCATGTGGAGCAACAAGAGCAAAACCCAGAACCCATGGCTGCAGCGTTGAATACCATGAATCAGATTCTGGCATTCATGGCCCAACATTTGGTTAATCAGCAGCAAGGTATACAAAACCCCATTCACCCGCAACCACAACCTCAGGAGGGAAGTACCTTAAGTGAATTTAACAAGCAGAATGCTTCAATTTTTAGTGGATCAGTGGACCCTATGGAGGCAGAGGCTTGGATTGCGGAGATGGAGAAGGTTTTTCGAGCCATACGAAGTACCGAGAAACAGAAGTTAGAATTTGCGGTGTATAAGCTGAGGGGCGAGGCCGATCAGTGGTGGAAGATGGTAGAGAGTGGTATGACTCCTCAGCAGAAGACTGAGCTGACTTGGGAACGATTTAAAGAACTATTTGACAATAGGTACTTTTCTCTGAGCTATCGTGAGCAAATGTTGAGGGAATTCGCCAACGTGACATAAGCGGATCAGGAGACAGTGGATGAATTTGAGGTGCGGTTCTCACGTCTAGCGAGGTTTGCAACTAGGATGTTACCTACTGAGGCGGATAGGTGTCGAAAGTTCGAATGGGGACTTAAGCCAGGACTGAGAGATGGGGTGATTTCTGCACGTTTATCGAGCTACGTAGAGTGTGTTGATTTGGCACGTGCATTGGAACAGTCCAAGTCGGACATTAAGAGAAGAATTGAACAATGGAAAGGTGGTCAGAAGCGAGATAGAGAAGAGAGTAGAACTTCAGAGAATGGCAAGCGTCAACAATTCTCTTCTATAACACGACAGAGTGCTCAGAATCAGAAGATGGGACAGACACAGGGAATTAGGTCAGGGCAGAGTGCTGGGTTTAATGGAGCACAGAGCGTTGGAGCTAGATCAGTTCAGAGTGCTAGGTCAGGTCTTTCAGTAGTTCTATGTCCAACATGTGGAAGGGACCATGGGGATAAACCATGCTATAGACTTACTGGAGGATGTTTTAAATGTGGTAGTGTGGAGCATCAAGTTCGAAATTGTCCTTTAGTATGGGAGAATCAATCAGCCCCCAGCTTCGCACCTACAGCTAATTTAGCTATGAGTAGTGCATCCCGTTCTGGAGCAGGTCAGAGTCAGCAGGGACAGAAGCCTAGTACATCGGCTAGACTTTTTGCTATGTCGGCTCAGGATGCTACGACGTCCAATGATGTGGTGCCAGGTACACTCTCGGATAAAATTATTTAGGTGTTCGTATACTATTTGACTTTGAGGTATCATATGTTAAGTTACAATCTGACTCATATATTATGATCGAATACTTGAAGTTGTCAGATTTCTAAGTCATTTTTTATGTTCTTGACGAATGATTTTGAGGTTATGAGAAAGCTTTGGTGACAACTTCGTTTGGGAGTAGGTAGTGAAAGCGTCAAGTTGAACAAAGGTAATGTGTGAAATTTCGAGGACGAAATTTTTATAAGTGGGGAAGAATGTAACACCCCGACATCTTTCGGAGTTATTTAAAATTTTTAGCAGCAAATATATTTTTTCTTAGCGTTGATATTTTTATTTAGTAGCTCTTAGCAACGATATGTAAAGCGAGGTTATATAACAACACGTTAAAATTTTACTAACACGTAAATTATGTCATCTCTATGCTTCACATTGTCATTCCTACACACACGCACCTTTTGGTAATGCCAAAAGGAGATCATTACTCGGTCAGACATTTAGTTGTGTTTGTTGGATATTGTTGGCATTGATCGAGGGGGAGCATACGTTAGGATGGAATATGCATATGGTAACTTGCTAGGGAAGGTTACATCCTTGAATCACATACTATCTTGTTACTCTTGAAAAATGCATGAAGTAAATGAGATTATTGAGCTACATTGCCTATCTTTCTTTGGATCATGAAGGAACTCTTGATGTCATCCTATAAGTTCATGAGTTATATGCACTTCACGCTATTATCTTGCTTATAATTATCTCTTTACACATGCATACCCTTGTCTCTTTGTTGATGACAAAGGGGGAGAAATAATCTTGATTCTATATGCTATGTGATTGTGTGTTTTGAGAGAACATTAGAGGAAGAGCATATCTTGTTTTAGCTAGGGAAGCTAGCTACAAGCTTAATCGCTAAATGAGATAGATTGACATGTCTTGAGTATACTAGAGATTATTGAATGTTCTAAGTGAGATTGTTATGCTTAATTGACTATCATATGATAAATCTTACCTTATATAGAATCAATGTTTGTCATCATCAAAAAGGGGGAGATTGTTAGCCCTATGGTTGGATAACCTAGGCTTACATCTTGTTTTGATGATAACTACACATTGATTATGTTCTAATGTGTGTTTTGAGTGGATTCTTAGTAGATATATACATGACACTCATGAAGACACATTTAAGAAGTTGGATAGATGGATTGAAGCCAAAGAAGCTTAAGGTTATAGTGGACATACTATGGAAGCTTCATCAAGTCCTACGTCAAAGAGCAAGAAAGAATGCAAAGACTAAGTTACTACGATTATGATTGGTCTTTACTATTATGTAACTAGTCTTGGTTTGATGGTTGGATTGATGACTATGACCTAAAAAGAACTTAGGACACCTTGTGCATTGCATGTGAGTTCATAACCTTTCACACAAGTGTGGTTCTTGAAAATGAGTGAACTTTGGAGCTCACTCAGATTTTCTCAAAAACTATTTTGGTGCCAATCTTTTCATATCTTGATAAAACTTTTCATTAGCTTTCCAACGCAAAAAACGGCACATCAATCCGATTTTTCTAGAGAAAGTTATGCCCAAAATAGGAAAGGGGGTTCCGTGAGGCAGCTGATAGGCAGTAGGGTAATACAGTCGACTGTATTTGAATCCAGTCGACTGCATTCCAATGCAGTCGACTGCATTGGTCAAAATTCAGTTCCAACGGCTATTTTCGAGGACAAAACTCCAACGGCTATTTTAGAGGGATTACAGTCGACTGCATTGGGAATACAGTCGACTGCAATGGCAGTTTTGCCCATATTTTGCCTCTAACGGCTATATTTCATTTGCTCTCTATATAAATGATTTGGGGCTTCATCATACACTATGGAAACCACATTCTAAGCCTCCATTCATTTGAGAAACATCAAGGCTCATAGATTAAACTTTTCTCTCTTCATCTTCATGATTTTACATCATTAAAGAGAGCATCTTTGTGAGCAATTCTTTGATTGAGAGTGAGCATTCTTCAAGTCATCAATTCTCCCATCTCTCTCTTGTTCTAGTGCTTAAACTTGTACTCATCTACTTCTTGAGAGTGAAATCTTGTACACATTTCTTCATTGAAAGGTTCTTGTATCAAAGCTTGGGGTTGTCAAGCTTTGGAGCTTTGGGTTTGTCAAAGCTTGTTCTTGATGTGGGCATAGCATCAAGGGATTGTAAGAGGTTCGATCTTGACCCGTAAGGAAGATCATACTAGTGGATTCTAGGGCCTTTCAAGGGACTTCCTTGAAGGGGTGGACGTAGGCTTGTGGGTATATCAAGCCGAACCATTTAATTCTCCTTGTCAAGTATCTCTAACTCAATCTCTTTACTTATTGCTCTTTAATTGTTTGAGATTGTTTAGTTAGCATCTTCATTGAATTATTACTTGGTTGTTTGCTTATTTAAGTTATTGAGATTGAGGTTTGTTGTTTGTTAATTTTTAAAGTAGTCTCAAAAACCCTATTCACCCCCCTCTAGGGTTGTTTTATTGGTTTCAAGTGGTATCAGAGCCTCGGCTCTTGTTATATTGGGTAACGCCAAGAGAGTTAATCGATCATGGCTTACGTTGGGGGTATGGAGGGTAGTTCTACCACTAGGCCTCCATTGTTTAATGGGACCAATTATAGTGTGTGGAAAGTTAAGATGAAAATCTACTTAGAGTCTCAAGACTACGAGATGTGGGATATTGTTGAGAATGGCCCATACGTTCCGATAAAGGTGGTTGACAAGGTTGAAGAGCCAAAATCCAAATCGGAGTATAGTGATCATGATAGAAGTATGCTTTGCATGAATTCTAGAGCTAAGAATTGCCTTGTTTGTGCTCTAAACACAAATGAACTCAATCGAGTTATTATGTGTGATTCGGCTAAGAGTATGTGGGATACACTTCAAGTCACTCATGAAGGGACTTCTCTCCTAAAAGATTCAAAGATGAATTTATGGCATAGAGAATATGAATTGTTTCAAATGTTTTCTGATGAATCTATTATGGAAATGAATTTTCGTTTCACTAAAATTGTTAACACTTTGAAACAATTAGGAAAAGATTTCTCTAACGGTGATCTTGTGAGAAAGGTGATTAGGACATTACCTAGAGAATGGAATGCAAAAATCACCGCACTTCAAGAATCAAAGGATCTCAATACCTTCCCGTTGGATGAATTAATTTGCTCCTTGATGACCTATGAAATGCAACTCGAATCATCCGGGCAAAAAGTTCCAAAGAAGAAGAAGAAGAAGTGCATCGCTCTTAAAGCTTCATCAATGATGGATCAATCTTCAAGTGAAGAGGAAGAAGACTTGAATAACAAGGAGATGGACATACTTGCAAAGGAATTCAATGAGTTTCTCAAAATTAAGAAAGTTGGAAACTCACACAAGAGCAAGAATGATTCAAGTGTAGATATTACTTCATGGGAGAATAAGAAGAAGAAAGGGTCAAGAAAGAAGCACTCCATGAAGACATCAATCGAAGCCATCATTTGTAGTGATGATGATTCAAATGGAGATGAACGTGGTCATTTCGATGAGGGAGATGCAAATTTATGCTTCATGGCTCGAAAAGATGATGAGGTAAATTCTTCATATAGTGACAGTGATAGCAATTGCTCCAATGATGATATTCATGATGCTTATGCTCTTTTATATGAAGAATCCATGAAATTAGCCAAGAGAAATTGTGCTTTGAGAAAACAAGTGCATGCGATTTCAAAAGAATTAGATGACTTAAAAAGTGATTATTGTGAGTTGCATGCCAAGAATGAATGCATATCTAGCCATTTATATGTAGAGCATGTGAATAATGATTTGGTTGAATTGATTGTGAACATTCCTAGCACAAAACAAATCTCTTGTGATGCTTCGATTTTAGAAAAACAAAATGAAATTTTAAATCTTGAGATTTGTGATTTGAAAAAATGCCTTGAAAAATTTGTTGATGGTAAAAACAACTTGGATGTCATGCTTGGACACCAAAGAGTTGGCCTAAACAAAGGTGGTCTTGGATTAGATCCCTTGGCCTTACCTCCTAAAATCTTTCAACAACAAGCCATGTTGAATACTCATTCAAAACAACCAAAGAACTATTGCACACCATTTACACATTGTGGTTGGTGCAACAAGAAAGGGCATACGACTAATTATTGTCCTTGTAGAATTGTCTATGTTAGAGGTAGAAAGAAGATGTGGGTTGTGAAAGGTCAAGATTACAAATGCAAGACTAACACCCATGGACCCAAGAAAATGTGGGTACCAAAAGTTAGACCTAAATTGTGATTGTAGGTTATTCAAATCAAAGGCAAATAGCAACAAGGAGAAGGCTCCAAGAAAATTTTGAGAAGGAGGAGCAACAAGTTAAATCTTAAGGGGGAGTAAGCATTCCAAGATTGGATATGCTACTTAAAATGAGGAGAGCTTCAAAGCTTGTCAAGAAAATGGACTTCAAGAATGATCACTCATGAGCTCAATTCCTTGGTAATTCATCAAGAGGGTAAAACTTGGCTCTATTCAACATTGTGCTATACACTAAACTTATATGTCATGAAGCATGCTTAAATTGTCATACTTATTTCTCATGATATAAATAGCTTTCTTGTTGAGAATTAATGTGAACCTTGCTGATGAATGGTCCTCTTGCACTTATATAGGTAATATTGATTGTTGATGACCATCATTTGCTTTGTGGAACTTTCATGTTGAAATTATGTCATCTCTATGCTTCACATTGTCATTCCTACACACACGCACCTTTTGGTAATGCCAAAAGGAGATCATGACTCGGTCAGACATTTAGTTGTGTTTGTTGGATATTGTTGGCATTGATCGAGGGGGAGCATACGTTAGGATGTAATATGCATATGGTAACTTGCTAGGGAAGCTTACATCCTTGAATCACATACTATCTTGTTACTCTTGAAAAATGCATGAAGTAAATGAGATTATTGAGCTACATTGCCTATCTTTCTTTGGATCATGAAGGAACTCTTAATGTCATCCTATAAGTTCATGAGTTATATGCACTTCACGCTATTATCTTGCTTATAATTATCTCTCTACACATGCATACCCTTGTCTCTTTGTTGATGACAAAGGGGGAGAAATAATCTTGATTCTATATGCTATGTGATTGTGTGTTTTGAGAGAACATTAGAGGAAGAGCATATCTTGTTTTAGCTAGGGAAGCTAGCTACAAGCTTAATCGCTAAATGAGATAGATTGACATGTCTTGAGTATACTAGAGATTATTGAATGTTCTAAGTGAGATTGTTATGCTTAATTGACTATCATATGATAAATCTTACCTTATATAGAATCAATGTTTGTCATCATCAAAAAGGGGGAGATTGTTAGCCCTATGGTTGGATAACCTAGGCTTACA
The DNA here is from genome assembly GCA_033070095.1 of Escallonia herrerae. Lineage (NCBI taxonomy): Eukaryota > Viridiplantae > Streptophyta > Magnoliopsida > Escalloniales > Escalloniaceae > Escallonia > Escallonia herrerae. The sequence continues at coordinate 152,782 of JAVXUP010002055.1, forward strand.
TCTTGTTTTGATGATAACTACACATTGATTATGTTCTAATGTGTGTTTTGAGTGGATTCTTAGTAGATATATACATGACACTCATGAAGACACATTTAAGAAGTTGGATAGATGGATTGAAGCCAAAGAAGCTTAAGGTTATAGTGGACATACTATGGAAGCTTCATCAAGTCCTACGTCAAAGAGCAAGAAAGAATGCAAAGACTAAGTTACTACGATTATGATTGGTCTTTACTATTATGTAACTAGTCTTGGTTTGATGGTTGGATTGATGACTATGACCTAAAAAGAACTTAGGACACCTTGTGCATTGCATGTGAGTTCATAACCTTTCACACAAGTGTGGTTCTTGAAAATGAGTGAACTTTGGAGCTCACTCAGATTTTCTCAAAAACTATTTTGGTGCCAATCTTTTCATATCTTGATAAAACTTTTCATTAGCTTTCCAACGCAAAAAACGGCACATCAATCCGATTTTTCTAGAGAAAGTTATGCCCAAAATAGGAAAGGGGGTTCCGTGAGGCAGCTGATAGGCAGTAGGGTAATACAGTCGACTGTATTTGAATCCAGTCGACTGCATTCCAATGCAGTCGACTGCATTGGTCAAAATTCAGTTCCAACGGCTATTTTCGAGGACAAAACTCCAACGGCTATTTTAGAGGGATTACAGTCGACTGCATTGGGAATACAGTCGACTGCAATGGCAGTTTTGCCCATATTTTGCCTCTAACGGCTATATTTCATTTGCTCTCTATATAAATGATTTGGGGCTTCATCATACACTATGGAAACCACATTCTAAGCCTCCATTCATTTGAGAAACATCAAGGCTCATAGATTAAACTTTTCTCTCTTCATCTTCATGATTTTACATCATTAAAGAGAGCATCTTTGTGAGCAATTCTTTGATTGAGAGTGAGCATTCTTCAAGTCATCAATTCTCTCATCTCTCTCTTGTTCTAGTGCTTAAACTTGTACTCATCTACTTCTTGAGAGTGAAATCTTGTACACATTTCTTCATTGAAAGGTTCTTGTATCAAAGCTTGGGGTTGTCAAGCTTTGGAGCTTTGGGTTTGTCAAAGCTTGTTCTTGATGTGGGCATAGCATCAAGGGATTGTAAGAGGTTCGATCTTGACCCGTAAGGAAGATCATACTAGTGGATTCTAGGGCCTTTCAAGGGACTTCCTTGAAGGGGTGGACGTAGGCTTGTGGGTATATCAAGCCGAACCATTTAATTCTCCTTGTCAAGTATCTCTAACTCAATCTCTTTACTTATTGCTCTTTAATTGTTTGAGATTGTTTAGTTAGCATCTTCATTGAATTATTACTTGGTTGTTTGCTTATTTAAGTTATTGAGATTGAGGTTTGTTGTTTGTTAATTTTTAAAGTAGTCTCAAAAACCCTATTCACCCCCCTCTAGGGTTGTTTTATTGGTTTCAAGTGGTATCAGAGCCTCGGCTCTTGTTATATTGGGTAACGCCAAGAGAGTTAATCGATCATGGCTTACGTTGGGGGTATGGAGGGTAGTTCTACCACTAGGCCTCCATTGTTTAATGGGACCAATTATAGTGTGTGGAAAGTTAAGATGAAAATCTACTTAGAGTCTCAAGACTACGAGATGTGGGATATTGTTGAGAATGGCCCATACGTTCCGATAAAGGTGGTTGACAAGGTTGAAGAGCCAAAATCCAAATCGGAGTATAGTGATCATGATAGAAGTATGCTTTGCATGAATTCTAGAGCTAAGAATTGCCTTGTTTGTGCTCTAAACACAAATGAACTCAATCGAGTTATTATGTGTGATTCGGCTAAGAGTATGTGGGATACACTTCAAGTCACTCATGAAGGGACTTCTCTCCTAAAAGATTCAAAGATGAATTTATGGCATAGAGAATATGAATTGTTTCAAATGTTTTCTGATGAATCTATTATGGAAATGAATTTTCGTTTCACTAAAATTGTTAACACTTTGAAACAATTAGGAAAAGATTTCTCTAACGGTGATCTTGTGAGAAAGGTGATTAGGACATTACCTAGAGAATGGAATGCAAAAATCACCGCACTTCAAGAATCAAAGGATCTCAATACCTTCCCGTTGGATGAATTAATTTGCTCCTTGATGACCTATGAAATGCAACTCGAATCATCCGGGCAAAAAGTTCCAAAGAAGAAGAAGAAGAAGTGCATCGCTCTTAAAGCTTCATCAATGATGGATCAATCTTCAAGTGAAGAGGAAGAAGACTTGAATAACAAGGAGATGGACATACTTGCAAAGGAATTCAATGAGTTTCTCAAAATTAAGAAAGTTGGAAACTCACACAAGAGCAAGAATGATTCAAGTGTAGATATTACTTCATGGGAGAATAAGAAGAAGAAAGGGTCAAGAAAGAAGCACTCCATGAAGACATCAATCGAAGCCATCATTTGTAGTGATGATGATTCAAATGGAGATGAACGTGGTCATTTCGATGAGGGAGATGCAAATTTATGCTTCATGGCTCGAAAAGATGATGAGGTAAATTCTTCATATAGTGACAGTGATAGCAATTGCTCCAATGATGATATTCATGATGCTTATGCTCTTTTATATGAAGAATCCATGAAATTAGCCAAGAGAAATTGTGCTTTGAGAAAACAAGTGCATGCGATTTCAAAAGAATTAGATGACTTAAAAAGTGATTATTGTGAGTTGCATGCCAAGAATGAATGCATATCTAGCCATTTATATGTAGAGCATGTGAATAATGATTTGGTTGAATTGATTGTGAACATTCCTAGCACAAAACAAATCTCTTGTGATGCTTCGATTTTAGAAAAACAAAATGAAATTTTAAATCTTGAGATTTGTGATTTGAAAAAATGCCTTGAAAAATTTGTTGATGGTAAAAACAACTTGGATGTCATGCTTGGACACCAAAGAGTTGGCCTAAACAAAGGTGGTCTTGGATTAGATCCCTTGGCCTTACCTCCTAAAATCTTTCAACAACAAGCCATGTTGAATACTCATTCAAAACAACCAAAGAACTATTGCACACCATTTACACATTGTGGTTGGTGCAACAAGAAAGGGCATACGACTAATTATTGTCCTTGTAGAATTGTCTATGTTAGAGGTAGAAAGAAGATGTGGGTTGTGAAAGGTCAAGATTACAAATGCAAGACTAACACCCATGGACCCAAGAAAATGTGGGTACCAAAAGTTAGACCTAAATTGTGATTGTAGGTTATTCAAATCAAAGGCAAATAGCAACAAGGAGAAGGCTCCAAGAAAATTTTGAGAAGGAGGAGCAACAAGTTAAATCTTAAGGGGGAGTAAGCATTCCAAGATTGGATATGCTACTTAAAATGAGGAGAGCCTCAAAGCTTGTCAAGAAAATGGACTTCAAGAATGATCACTCATGAGCTCAATTCCTTGGTAATTCATCAAGAGGGTAAAACTTGGCTCTATTCAACATTGTGCTATACACTAAACTTATATGTCATGAAGCATGCTTAAATTGTCATACTTATTTCTCATGATATAAATAGCTTGCTTGTTGAGAATTAATGTGAACCTTGCTGATGAATGGTCCTCTTGCACTTATATAGGTAATATTGATTGTTGATGACCATCATTTGCTTTGTGGAACTTTCATGTTGAAATTATGTCATCTCTATGCTTCACATTGTCATTCCTACACACACGCACCTTTTGGTAATGCCAAACGGAGATCATGACTCGGTCAGACATTTAGTTGTGTTTGTTGGATATTGTTGGCATTGATCGAGGGGGAGCATACGTTAGGATGGAATATGCATATGGTAACTTGCTAGGGAAGCTTACATCCTTGAATCACATACTATCTTGTTACTCTTGAAAAATGCATGAAGTAAATGAGATTATTGAGCTACATTGCCTATCTTTCTTTGGATCATGAAGGAACCCTTGATGTCATCCTATAAGTTCATGAGTTATATGCACTTCACGCTATTATCTTGCTTATAATTATCTCTCTACACATGCATACCCTTGTCTCTTTGTTGATGACAAAGGGGGAGAAATAATCTTGATTCTATATGCTATGTGATTGTGTGTTTTGAGAGAACATTAGAGGAAGAGCATATCTTGTTTTAGCTAGGGAAGCTAGCTACAAGCTTAATCGCTAAATGAGATAGATTGACATGTCTTGAGTATACTAGAGATTATTGAATGTTCTAAGTGAGATTGTTATGCTTAATTGACTATCATATGATAAATCTTACCTTATATAGAATCAATGTTTGTCATCATCAAAAAGGGGGAGATTGTTAGCCCTATGGTTGGATAACCTAGGCTTACATCTTGTTTTGATGATAACTACACATTGATTATGTTCTAATGTGTGTTTTGAGTGGATTCTTAGTAGATATATACATGACACTCATGAAGACACATTTAAGAAGTTGGATAGATGGATTGAAGCCAAAGAAGCTTAAGGTTATAGTGGACATACTATGGAAGCTTCATCAAGTCCTACGTCAAAGAGCAAGAAAGAATGCAAAGACTAAGTTACTACGATTATGATTGGTCTTTACTATTATGTAACTAGTCTTGGTTTGATGGTTGGATTGATGACTATGACCTAAAAAGACCTTAGGACACCTTGTGCATTGCATGTGAGTTCATAACCTTTCACACAAGTGTGGTTCTTGAAAATGAGTGAACTTTGGAGCTCACTCAGATTTTCTCAAAAACTATTTTGGTGCCAATCTTTTCATATCTTGATAAAACTTTTCATTAGCTTTCCAACGCAAAAAACGGCACATCAATCCGATTTTTCTAGAGAAAGTTATGCCCAAAATAGGAAAGGGGGTTCCGTGAGGCAGCTGATAGGCAGTAGGGTAATACAGTCGACTGTATTTGAATCCAGTCGACTGCATTCCAATGCAGTCGACTGCATGGGTCAAAATTCAGTTCCAACGGCTATTTTCGAGGACAAAACTCCAACGGCTATTTTAGAGGGATTACAGTCGACTGCATTGGGAATACAGTCGACTGCAATGGCAGTTTTGCCCATATTTTGCCTCTAACGGCTATATTTCATTTGCTCTCTATATAAATGATTTGGGGCTTCATCATACACTATGGAAACCACATTCTAAGCCTCCATTCATTTGAGAAACATCAAGGCTCATAGATTAAACTTTTCTCTCTTCATCTTCATGATTTTACATCATTAAAGAGAGCATCTTTGTGAGCAATTCTTTGATTGAGAGTGAGCATTCTTCAAGTCATCAATTCTCTCATCTCTCTCTTGTTCTAGTGCTTAAACTTGTACTCATCTACTTCCTGAGAGTGAAATCTTGTACACATTTCTTCATTGAAAGGTTCTTGTATCAAAGCTTGGGGTTGTCAAGCTTTGGAGCTTTGGGTTTGTCAAAGCTTGTTCTTGATGTGGGCATAGCATCAAGGGATTGTAAGAGGTTCGATCTTGACCCGTAAGGAAGATCATACTAGTGGATTCTAGGGCCTTTCAAGGGACTTCCTTGAAGGGGTGGACGTAGGCTTGTGGGTATATCAAGCCGAACCATTTAATTCTCCTTGTCAAGTATCTCTAACTCAATCTCTTTACTTATTGCTCTTTAATTGTTTGAGATTGTTTAGTTAGCATCTTCATTGAATTATTACTTGGTTGTTTGCTTATTTAAGTTATTGAGATTGAGGTTTGTTGTTTGTTAATTTTTAAAGTAGTCTCAAAAACCCTATTCACCCCCCTCTAGGGTTGTTTTATTGGTTTCAAGTGGTATCAGAGCCTCGGCTCTTGTTATATTGGGTAACGCCAAGAGAGTTAATCGATCATGGCTTACGTTGGGGGTATGGAGGGTAGTTCTACCACTAGGCCTCCATTGTTTAATGGGACCAATTATAGTGTGTGGAAAGTTAAGATGAAAATCTACTTAGAGTCTCAAGACTACGAGATGTGGGATATTGTTGAGAATGGCCCATACGTTCCGATAAAGGTGGTTGACAAGGTTGAAGAGCCAAAATCCAAATCGGAGTATAGTGATCATGATAGAAGTATGCCTTGCATGAATTCTAGAGCTAAGAATTGCCTTGTTTGTGCTCTAAACACAAATGAACTCAATCGAGTTATTATGTGTGATTCGGCTAAGAGTATGTGGGATACACTTCAAGTCACTCATGAAGGGACTTCTCTCCTAAAAGATTCAAAGATGAATTTATGGCATAGAGAATATGAATTGTTTCAAATGTTTTCTGATGAATCTATTATGGAAATGAATTTTCGTTTCACTAAAATTGTTAATACTTTGAAACAATTAGGAAAAGATTTCTCTAACGGTGATCTTGTGAGAAAGGTGATTAGGACATTACCTAGAGAATGGAATGCAAAAATCACCGCACTTCAAGAATCAAAGGATCTCAATACCTTCCCGTTGGATGAATTAATTTGCTCCTTGATGACCTATGAAATGCAACTCGAATCATCCGGGCAAAAAGTTCCAAAGAAGAAGAAGAAGAAGTGCATCGCTCTTAAAGCTTCATCAATGATGGATCAATCTTCAAGTGAAGAGGAAGAAGACTTGAATAACAAGGAGATGGACATACTTGCAAAGGAATTCAATGAGTTTCTCAAAATTAAGAAAGTTGGAAACTCACACAAGAGCAAGAATGATTCAAGTGTAGATATTACTTCATGGGAGAATAAGAAGAAGAAAGGGTCAAGAAAGAAGCACTCCATGAAGACATCAATCGAAGCCATCATTTGTAGTGATGATGATTCAAATGGAGATGAACGTGGTCATTTCGATGAGGGAGATGCAAATTTATGCTTCATGGCTCGAAAAGATGATGAGGTAAATTCTTCATATAGTGACAGTGATAGCAATTGCTCCAATGATGATATTCATGATGCTTATGCTCTTTTATATGAAGAATCCATGAAATTAGCCAAGAAAAATTGTGCTTTGAGAAAACAAGTGCATGCGATTTCAAAAGAATTAGATGACTTAAAAAGTGATTATTGTGAGTTGCATGCCAAGAATGAATGCATATCTAGCCATTTATATGTAGAGCATGTGAATAATGATTTGGTTGAATTGATTGTGAACATTCCTAGCACAAAACAAATCTCTTGTGATGCTTCGATTTTAGAAAAACAAAATGAAATTTTAAATCTTGAGATTTGTGATTTGAAAAAATGCCTTGAAAAATTTGTTGATGGTAAAAACAACTTGGATGTCATGCTTGGACACCAAAGAGTTGGCCTAAACAAAGGTGGTCTTGGATTAGATCCCTTGGCCTTACCTCCTAAAATCTTTCAACAACAAGCCATGTTGAATACTCATTCAAAACAACCAAAGAACTATTGCACACCATTTACACATTGTGGTTGGTGCAACAAGAAAGGGCATACGACTAATTATTGTCCTTGTAGAATTGTCTATGTTAGAGGTAGAAAGAAGATGTGGGTTGTGAAAGGTCAAGATTACAAATGCAAGACTAACACCCATGGACCCAAGAAAATGTGGGTACCAAAAGTTAGACCTAAATTGTGATTGTAGGTTATTCAAATCAAAGGCAAATAGCAACAAGGAGAAGGCTCCAAGAAAATTTTGAGAAGGAGGAGCAACAAGTTAAATCTTAAGGGGGAGTAAGCATTCCAAGATTGGATATGCTACTTAAAATGAGGAGAGCCTCAAAGCTTGTCAAGAAAATGGACTTCAAGAATGATCACTCATGAGCTCAATTCCTTGGTAATTCATCAAGAGGGTAAAACTTGGCTCTATTCAACATTGTGCTATACACTAAACTTATATGTCATGAAGCATGCTTAAATTGTCATACTTATTTCTCATGATATAAATAGCTTGCTTGTTGAGAATTAATGTGAACCTTGCTGATGAATGGTCCTCTTGCACTTATATAGGTAATATTGATTGTTGATGACCATCATTTGCTTTGTGGAACTTTCATGTTGAAATTATGTCATCTCTATGCTTCACATTGTCATTCCTACACACACGCACCTTTTGGTAATGCCAAACGGAGATCATGACTCGGTCAGACATTTAGTTGTGTTTGTTGGATATTGTTGGCATTGATCGAGGGGGAGCATACGTTAGGATGGAATATGCATATGGTAACTTGCTAGGGAAGCTTACATCCTTGAATCACATACTATCTTGTTACTCTTGAAAAATGCATGAAGTAAATGAGATTATTGAGCTACATTGCCTATCTTTCTTTGGATCATGAAGGAACCCTTGATGTCATCCTATAAGTTCATGAGTTATATGCACTTCACGCTATTATCTTGCTTATAATTATCTCTTTACTCATGCATACCCTTGTCTCTTTGTTGATGACAAAGGGGGAGAAATAATCTTGATTCTATATGCTATGTGATTGTGTGTTTTGAGAGAACATTAGAGGAAGAGCATATCTTGTTTTAGCTAGGGAAGCTAGCTACAAGCTTAATCGCTAAATGAGATAGATTGACATGTCTTGAGTATACTAGAGATTATTGAATGTTCTAAGTGAGATTGTTATGCTTAATTGACTATCATATGATAAATCTTACCTTATATAGAATCAATGTTTGTCATCATCAAAAAGGGGGAGATTGTTAGCCCTATGGTTGGATAACCTAGGCTTACATCTTGTTTTGATGATAACTACACATTGATTATGTTCTAATGTGTGTTTTGAGTGGATTCTTAGTAGATATATACATGACACTCATGAAGACACATTTAAGAAGTTGGATAGATGGATTGAAGCCAAAGAAGCTTAAGGTTATAGTGGACATACTATGGAAGCTTCATCAAGTCCTACGTCAAAGAGCAAGAAAGAATGCAAAGACTAAGTTACTACGATTATGATTGGTCTTTACTATTATGTAACTAGTCTTGGTTTGATGGTTGGATTGATGACTATGACCTAAAAAGACCTTAGGACACCTTGTGCATTGCATGTGAGTTCATAACCTTTCACACAAGTGTGGTTCTTGAAAATGAGTGAACTTTGGAGCTCACTCAGATTTTCTCAAAAACTATTTTGGTGCCAATCTTTTCATATCTTGATAAAACTTTTCATTAGCTTTCCAACGCAAAAAACGGCACATCAATCCGATTTTTCTAGAGAAAGTTATGCCCAAAATAGGAAAGGGGGTTCCGTGAGGCAGCTGATAGGCAGTAGGGTAATACAGTCGACTGTATTTGAATCCAGTCGACTGCATTCCAATGCAGTCGACTGCATTGGTCAAAATTCAGTTCCAACGGCTATTTTCGAGGACAAAACTCCAACGGCTATTTTAGAGGGATTACAGTCGACTGCATTGGGAATACAGTCGACTGCAATGGCAGTTTTGCCCATATTTTGCCTCTAACGGCTATATTTCATTTGCTCTCTATATAAATGATTTGGGGCTTCATCATACACTATGGAAACCACATTCTAAGCCTCCATTCATTTGAGAAACATCAAGGCTCATAGATTAAACTTTTCTCTCTTCATCTTCATGATTTTACATCATTAAAGAGAGCATCTTTGTGAGCAATTCTTTGATTGAGAGTGAGCATTCTTCAAGTCATCAATTCTCTCATCTCTCTCTTGTTCTAGTGCTTAAACTTGTACTCATCTACTTCCTGAGAGTGAAATCTTGTACACATTTCTTCATTGAAAGGTTCTTGTATCAAAGCTTGGGGTTGTCAAGCTTTGGAGCTTTGGGTTTGTCAAAGCTTGTTCTTGATGTGGGCATAGCATCAAGGGATTGTAAGAGGTTCGATCTTGACCCGTAAGGAAGATCATACTAGTGGATTCTAGGGCCTTTCAAGGGACTTCCTTGAAGGGGTGGACGTAGGCTTGTGGGTATATCAAGCCGAACCATTTAATTCTCCTTGTCAAGTATCTCTAACTCAATCTCTTTACTTATTGCTCTTTAATTGTTTGAGATTGTTTAGTTAGCATCTTCATTGAATTATTACTTGGTTGTTTGCTTATTTAAGTTATTGAGATTGAGGTTTGTTGTTTGTTAATTTTTAAAGTAGTCTCAAAAACCCTATTCACCCCCCTCTAGGGTTGTTTTATTGGTTTCAAGTGGTATCAGAGCCTCGGCTCTTGTTATATTGGGTAACGTCAAGAGAGTTAATCGATCATGGCTTACGTTGGGGGTATGGAGGGTAGTTCTACCACTAGGCCTCCATTGTTTAATGGGACCAATTATAGTGTGTGGAAAGTTAAGATGAAAATCTACTTAGAGTCTCAAGACTACGAGATGTGGGATATTGTTGAGAATGGCCCATACGTTCCGATAAAGGTGGTTGACAAGGTTGAAGAGCCAAAATCCAAATCGGAGTATAGTGATCATGATAGAAGTATGCTTTGCATGAATTCTAGAGCTAAGAATTGCCTTGTTTGTGCTCTAAACACAAATGAACTCAATCGAGTTATTATGTGTGATTCGGCTAAGAGTATGTGGGATACACTTCAAGTCACTCATGAAGGGACTTCTCTCCTAAAAGATTCAAAGATGAATTTATGGCATAGAGAATATGAATTGTTTCAAATGTTTTCTGATGAATCTATTATGGAAATGAATTTTCGTTTCACTAAAATTGTTAATACTTTGAAACAATTAGGAAAAGATTTCTCTAACGGTGATCTTGTGAGAAAGGTGATTAGGACATTACCTAGAGAATGGAATGCAAAAATCACCGCACTTCAAGAATCAAAGGATCTCAATACCTTCCC